>CM037790.1:58504317-58554317 GCA_021229015.1 Solen grandis
GCCTTCCTACTTTTATTATTTAAATGAACTTTTCTAAAACTCTATCATAGATTACTGATTTGAAATTAAATTTTTTATGCATTTGTTAACTATAATTTAGTTTCATTTATATGAAGGGGTGCAGCTTGGCTTAACTGAATGTGTAGGAACGATTATCTACCGCTTGAGCCCTGTCGGAAAAGTTTGGATGTTTGCAAGGTTGTTTGAACAATCTGGTTGGTTTTGAGGGTTTCTTTTTAATGGTATTATACCAAGTTTGGGTGGATTTTCAAGCAATAAAGACCTAAACTAGTTTACTACTGATTAACATCATACTTGATATATTCATAAACAGTCTTTAGACTAATATTGAAATTCATGACTCTCACTCATTACGTTCAGAGATTGAACTTACATCTTAATATCGTATCTAAGCTCTTAATGTTATGATTTTGCAATAATGTTTCATGTGTGTTTAAAATACACGTGGGTCTGACATTTAAGTTTGATATTTTTTTAAAGGAAAACTGAATGTGTAGGAACGATTATCTACCGCTTGAGCCCTGTCGGAAAAGTTTGGATGTTTGCAAGGTTGTTTGAACAATCTGGTTGGTTTTGAGGGTTTCTTTTTAATGGTATTATACCAAGTTTGGGTGGATTTTCAAGCAATAAAGACCTAAACTAGTTTACTACTGATTAACATCATACTTGATATATTCATAAACAGTCTTTAGACTAATATTGAAATTCATGACTCTCACTCATTACGTTCAGAGATTGAACTTACATCTTAATCTATCGTATCTAAGCTCTTAATGTTATGATTTTGCAATAATGTTTCATGTGTGTTTAAAATACACGTGGGTCTGACATTTAAGTTTGATATTTTTTTAAAGGAAAACTGTTATCGGTTTAATTAGAGAGCAATTTTATGCGCTTAACTGGACAATTAACTTTTGATTGATGTTTATTTCATAACTGAACCAAACACCAAGCCCTCGATCGAAATCACTTTTACTGTTCTTACATCGAAAATGGCTGAAAGTAATATATGTATCATTAAAACAATGAAGCAACTCCCTATAGGCGTCCTGTTGAAGAACTTCCTATAATAAAAAGGTAGATTGTAAAACTTAGTAAAAAAAAGTTTCGTGCATGGATGCATGTGCATTAGAGAAACTGAAGCCTTAAAGGCAATGGGCAAGTTTCAAACTAAAATATTAATTAGTTTTAGTTCTGAAGGCTTACTTAAGTTTAAATTATTTACTTCCTTATTCGCTACGATATAACGATTACGTAACTCAGCCCAATGTCCGGATCGTCAACCATACACATGGAACTGTCCTGTCGTTCAAACAACGAATATGTGGCGAACACGCTCATATAACGGTGACCGCCTGTGTATGATAAATACTCTGTTTGAAAAGCTCATATGCAACTCAGAAATAGAGTGAGGAAGAGACTCTATGTGTCAGAGAGGGAGAGGGAGAGAGAGAGAGAGAAAGAGAGAGAGAGGGGGGGGGAGTATATATAATACATGTACTTAAATTGTTAATGTTATTATGTATGATAAATACTTTGTTAGAAAAGCTCATGTGCAATTCAGAAATAGAAATAGCGAGGAGAGACTCTATGAGAGAGAGAGAGAGAGAGAGAGAGAGAGTGAGAGTGAGAGAGAGAAGGCTTAATACATAGATTCCAGTATAATCAATAATCCCACCAGCCGTTTTCCATTGCATTTATTTGTACTTTATATATCTATATGTTTTTGTGCTGCTAATGTTTCCTTCTACGGTAGGACTTATGCATTTGTAAATAAAAGTTAAAGGAAAGTTAAAAGGGTTCCTGCCGTCTATGTGCTGGACTACGCCCTACATGCGTCCCAACTAAATACGGCTACAGATTTATAAATAACTCAGATTTACTAATAACACAATGAATTACACAGCATGTAATTATACAATAAAGCTCACTTATAACGAAATCGGAAAAGTCATTCTCCGACTACTTCTTTCATAATTTCTATGGACCCCAGCCTGGAAAAGATAAAATCGGATACAGTTAAAAATCGGCTAAGACAAAAGAATTTGTAGATCCTTATACTTAAGTTTACCTGTGAGATGGTTCGGTTAACACAAGAAATGACCGTCATTATCACAGTTTGACAAGTGATCACAAATGTCTGTCACCTCGGGCGGTAGACAGCACCCGACTATATGTACGTCGTTACGTAATCAATTTAAGTCAACAGAAAGGCAGTTTCGTGTGAATGATAAACACATGTCACTCACATACATGTATACTGACGAGATAAAGAAACGTCTGATCGAAATTTGACGTTATTTTCTTTACACCGTTTTAAATAATATTGAAATGTAGTAAATGCATATGTATTGTGACCGACAAACACGGCAAACAAAAACTCGTACGATTCTATACGGCCAATTGTCCACTTCATGTGTCTGCTCATGCTATCTTCGTGCAGCCCGTGCCTGTCAACAATGTGGTGTTATTTAGTGAATATTACAAAAGGACATGTGTTAGTCGACATACAACCATAATTTCAGAGATTTTCTGACTAAACATCGGTTTTTGATAATGTCGAGGCTAATTTAGGAAGTGAGGGCTAAAGTTTTGGCTATGCTTGAATGTGGGCGAACGCAAGAACAAGTCGCTAGACTTTTAACGTCTCTCGTTCGACAATTCTGCATTTTGTTCGACGTTTTAGAGACACGGGAACGTTTGTCGATAGGCCACGTTCAGGTAGACCGCGTGTAACGTCAGTACGACAATACAATTATATACGTCAACGCCATTTTGCAGAATCTACGTCACTGTAGTGGTAGGTAACCGTGGACGCCATAAGTCGACATACAGTCAGAAATCGACTTAGAGAACCGGGAATTACCTGCCGTAGGCCGTACCGCGGTCTAGTTATAACGTTACGCCACCGTCACCAACGTCTAATTTGGACCCGCAACCATCGCAGCCAGCGTTGGCAGAACGTAGTGTTCAGTGATGAGTCGCGTTTCAACTTGTGGAACGCCGACGGACGTATCCGTGTTTGAATCACGAATAATGAAAAATTGTATACCGAGGTGGAATGAGGCGTTTCTTTTTCTCGCCAGTTTCTTATATTCTAATTACCCTAACCTACGATAAATTCGTATTGACAGAATCGAAAGGTAAGTAGATTTTGCCGATTTTTGTTTACTAATAAACTCATATGCCGTACAGATAGCCCAAAATTCAAGGGAGTAACTATTACGAACAATATGGTATCTTCTGACTATTATGTACATACAGTTTGCATTTTATATTCCCGTGATTACGTACGCAAGTTTTTTGATTTTTCACCATCATCACATCTTCAATAATAGCATGACTCAAAACAGAGTATTGTCACGATTCATCGACTGAATGACTTTTTTTTCATAATGTAGCAACATTTCAACATCCTAAAACTTCAACGTTGATCGATATCTGGCCTTGCATTTTTAATCACTAGGTTCTGTTGTTTGTCGATAACTGCGGCACATCCAGAAATCTCTGCTCTTCCACCCACTTTTTCATGCATATCAAAAGAGGCTGCTCTGTATAACATTGATACTGTTTGACATTATTTGGAAATATCTGATGACATTGCAGAAAGTCTTTTCTCAGTGTCATAGTGTGTATAATATATATATATATATATAATATATATATATAATATATATATATATATATATATATATAACACATTTACTTCCGTTTCAGATTTTAGCCACTTAAAAAACAAAGTATATCGAACACGTCTTTGTTTTATATAATAATTTGCCCTTGATAATTTACTAGTTATATAGTACTATTCACATATTGTAGAGTAGAAAATCGGTATCGTAGTGTTGTCGCAATTAAGTTTAATGTGATGTTATTGAGTGCACCAGATCGATTACCAATCGCAATCACTTCGTTGTTTTGAAAAAATAAACGTCGCCATTTTTCTATGCTGTCGAAAACCATGAATTGTTTATATACATTTTTATATATACAGGTAATAATGATGTATATCCTATTGTTTTAACATTCTCTTGTACTTTCGATTGTTCGGCAATGTACATGTATTTCATTAGGTTTTCGCCTCTGCAGGGCGAAAACCTATTGTTCTTCTTCTGTTGATTTGTTTTTTTTTTTATTTTTATTATTTTTCCAATTCCACCCATTTTTGTGTCCAGCCTAGCGGCCAGATGAAAAAAGCTACAGCTATGAAATTTTGGGCATGGAGTCATCTTTATCTGAACATGTGCCTAATTGGTCAAACTTTTCACGTTTGTTTCTGATTTAGCCACCAGGGGGCGCAATGCATGTAATCACTGTTTTGCTAATAACTCAAAAATTTGAAACCTGATTTAGATGCGGTTTTTAACATAATGTTCCTTGTTTACAGCCCAAACAAATATGATGGAAATCTCATCATCGAGTACGGGAAAAAAATTGTTCTAGGAGAGGTTGAATGTTCGAACCTTAGAAAAAAGTGAAATAATGAGGGTAGGTCTACGAAAAACCTTCCCACTTTTGTTAGAGAGCAGATAGAAGAAGTCTGTTTGCTGCATACGATTTGCAAGACATATACGCACAAAATATATGGGGTGGCGAATTTAGGAAATGCGTGGTTTGTCCTCTAGAAAAGGTCAAACTTCACTAAATTTTAGGAAAAATTAAAAGTTAAAAAACATGTTTTTGTCGCTCCTGACTTTATTTTCTGTTCATTCTTCATGATATTTTCACACAATATGTATTTTCATGTTTGAAAGGGCCTCACAATAAAAAAATTAAAAAAACATTGAAAAGGTCAAGGTCATATTACGATTATTGTGTTTTTATTCGGCCACAAATAGCTCCAAAACTAAAAATATTTCATTGAGAGTATATGAACAAAAGTTTTCGTTCTTAAAGAGCTCTTTCCAGTGATGTTTAGTTTTGGAAGATCGGACTTGATTTGGTCATTATACGGCAGTCCAAAGTTTGATCCTTTTTTGGAATAATTGTAAATCAGGTTTTATGCTTCAAATTCTGATACACAAGAATAAAAAGTTTGACTTGTGTGACTAGTATACTTGATTGAACTATTTGCTGCTTTGCTAGGTACCAATCTCATTTTGCCGCTGGGGGCGCTTTTCTTGAAATCATTCTTTTGCTTATAATTCAAAAAGTTGAAGCCTGAACCAACTGTGGTTAATTGAATTATGTTCCTTGTTGATAGCCTTATAAAATATGATAGTTTCTAGGTATGAGTGGCTGAAACTTTTTGAGCTAGTAACGGAAGGTTGAAAGTTCGAATCTCGTAAAAAAACTGCAAATGAGGGTAGGTCTACGAAAAACCTATCCATTTTTGTTAGAAATCAGATAGAAGAATTCTGTTTGCTGCAAATTATTTGCAAGACATATACGCACAAAATATTTGGGGTGGCGAATTTAAGAAATGCATGGTTTGTCCTCTAGAAAAGGTCAAACTTCACTAAATTTTAGGAAAAATTAAAATTTCAAAAACATGTTTTTTTGTCGCTCCTGTCTTTATTTTCTGTTCATTCTTCATGACATTTTCATAAGTTATGTATGGTTATGTTTGAAAGGGCCTCACAATTAAAAAGTTAAAAAACATTGAAAAGGTCTAGGTCATATTACGATAATTGTGTTTTTTATTCGCCCCAAAGTGCTCCAAATATAAAAATATTTCATTGAGAGTATATGAACAAAAGTTTTAGTTCTAAATAGTTCTTTCGTATAATGTTTAGTTTTTGAAGATCGGACATGATCTTTTCATTTTACGGCAATCCAAAGTTTGATCCTTTTTTGGAATAATTGTTATTCAGTTTTTATGGTTAAAATTGTGATATATAAGAAAAAGAATGTTCGATTAGTGCGACTTATATACTTGTTTGAACTATTTGCTGCATTTCTAGGTACCTAATTGTAAATTTTTTATCATTTTTTTCTCATTTTGCCGCTAGGGGGCGCTTAGCTTGAAATCACTCTTTTGCCTATAACTCAAAATATTAAAGTCTAATTGAAATGCGGTTTTCAGCATTTTGTTCCTTGTTTACAGCACCACAGAATGTGATGTGATGTGATGATAGGGTATGGGAAAATATTTGCGCTAGAAGAGTTTGAATGTTCTAACATTGCAAAAAAAAAACTGTGCAAATGAGAGTAGGTCTTCAAAAACCTTTGGGTTCTGTTTCATATTAAAAATTGTGGCTGAGTTGAAATAAAATGTTCAAGTTGATTAGGTTAAAAGCGAAAACCAAGATACCGCTTGCGGTTCTAGTTGTTATTGTTTTTAAACTAGATTGTCAGGAAATGTACACGTATTTTGTACATTCCAGGAAAGAAACGTATCATAATATACACGATTTCTGTCGTACAAGATCCGACGTATTGTGTTGTTCTTTGGAACCCACATACCCCAACTGAGCTGGTAGGCGACAGCGCCGCCCAACATTATCAACATAACCAAGATCCATTGATGGTGTTTAGAGCATACAGGAGCAACAGTACCTTGGGATCATCTTATCACCGCCTGGCAATACGTTTCATCTTATCAGTGAAGGTTTCGTGAGTGCACTCGTTTTAATTATTATAAGGCCTTAACATACAACCATCTATGTGCATCTTCATATGAAATATATAGATCTGTTATGCATCCACCCCTGAAGTAATCTGAAGGAGAATTTCTTCTACGGATCAACCAAACTTCCAAGGAGACTGGACTGTGCATAGTCATGCTGAACTGAAAAAGAAAAATATGTTATAATATATTTATAGTGTAACAAATATTAAAAACTATTCTTTTCGTGGGACATAAACATTTATCTATTTAATATCATATATATTATAAAGTAGGTAATATGTAATTATATTCAGAGAGAGAGAGAGAGAGAGAGAGAGAGAAAGAGGGGAGAGAAAGAAGAGGATACTTATTCATCATGTTATTGATATAATGGTATTTCATGTACATCTGATAAAATTTCATTTTCAAAATATATTTGAATAAGTTTCTATTGTATATTTGATTTTTTTTTTACAGGGTTGTTTTTCTTTTACGCAGGAACAATTTGACACACTCTATACTTACCCATGCATGAAGAAACCAAACAGCCCTAGCAATGTATCTTTAAAACCTTACTAGCTTGCCCATGTGTGTTTGTAGTGTAGTGGTAGAGTGTTTGACTGAAACACTGAATGACCCGAGTTCGATTCCAACTTGGGACAGTATAATTTTGCTTGGTTATATTGGGTTCATATATATTTCAATGCACGTGAACATTTCTTATGGAATCAAATGTGTAGAAGTAGAATTGTAGATGTGTAGAGGTATAGACTTGTAGAAGTGGATATAAAGAGTTGTCTAGACAGTTGCTACTGTAACACGGGATTGATTACAGAGTACATATCAACACAAATCTCTTGAACACATTTCGAAACGACATATGATTCATTTCTGATGCCTTGAAAATTAACACGATTTCCAAGGTTTCATAGGGTGAATAATAAATGTAACACATTTAATTCCGTTTCAGAATTTTAGCTACTTAATAAAACAATAAATTATATCGAAAACGTCTTTGTTTTATATAATGAATTGCCCTTGATAGTTAACTAGTAATATTCACATATTGTAGAGTAGAAAATAGGTATCGTAGTGTTGTCGCAGTTAAGTTTAATGTAACGTAATTGAGTTGTCTCCCTTTATCCATAATTGAACTTTACTTTTTTAACCTCTAACATTTGTCAGCACCAGATCGATTACCTATCGCAGTCACCTCCGTCGTTGTTTTGAAAAAGATAAACATCGCCATCTTCTAAGCTTTCATAAAATCATGAATTGTCTATGCTGTCGAAAACCACGAATTGTTTATATACATTTATATATATACACAGGTAATATACACGATTTCTGTCGTACAAGACCCAACGTGTTGTGTTGTTCTTTGGAACCCGCATGCCCCGACTGAGCTGGTCTGCGACTTCAGCACTTCATGTCGTTTAACAAAGTATTTTACAATCACGAGCCTCAAAACAAACAAAAATCAGTGACTATTTCAAAAGTTCTTAAATACATACATGTGTACATGTATTGAATAATGAATATCAAACACGGAAATATACATTTTGTAAAAAGGTCATAACTGTTTTGGGGCCTCCGTGGCCGAGAGGGTAAAGTAGCTGACTTCAACACTCACTCAGCCCCTCACCGCGTGGGTTAGAATCCCGTTAGGGTCACTCGGATTTTCATGTGATGGAGCCTTCCATCTGGCTTGCGGTAGGTCGGTGGTTCTAACCGGATGCCTCCGTGCATTCGGGGTGTTCCTCCACCTGTAATTAACTGGACGTCGCTATATGACTGAAATACTGTCGAAGCGACGGTAAACTCAAATAGTCAAGTCAAGTCATAACTGTTTTTATTTCACAGTTTATTCCCTTTTGTAATTATTCAGTTATATTTGTTGGTATTACTCCCTAATCATTTTCGTAGCAAGAATTGAAAGACAACGTATAACGAAATTTCACTATATGCAAACATTTATAACGAAATTTCGTTATATGGTTATGACAAAATTTGGATAAGATGAAATAATTAGCAAGGTCCCCATGATTTCGTTATAAGTAAGCTTTACTGTATAAAGTTGTGCTAGCCAAATAAAAATTCTAGGGTACATTTAGTTACATCAGTACATCATACCATAACATGAATCTTCAAATATTCTAACCTTTACAAAACTCTCTTCAATTCAAAATCTTTCTAACCATAAAACAAGTATTGCTGAACAAAAGCTGTGTACTCTCTCAATGTATATTTAAATAAATGAACATAATTTGATTACATATTTATATAATTAGCAAATCAAAGTCTAGTTTTCAATATTTCATAATGAATTCAACATTACAGCGCTCAAACTACGCTCTTAGATTCCTCAACCTAAATACTAGCAAAACAGCAAATATGCTATTATAATTGTAGGCTTATTGTTTGACGAAAAACAATCTACCAAACTTTAAACTGGGTATTTAAAACAAAGTCTTACAGAATTTAACTTACCCAAACCAGATTAAAACATCATACAAAAATATAAACTGTACTTACACATACTCCGTAATGTATGGTTCAGCATTCAATGCTTTCTCATGATGCATCTCTATAACTGACACCCTTTTTCTTGAAAATCCCAATTCATATATACTAATTTGAGCCCGTTTACCATGTTTCCCTATTAAAACTCGTGCATCTTGAGGAACCGTAAATAACGAATTTCCCAATCTCAACGCAGTTATCTCCCCTTCATTCTTCGGCATAGATAAGGGGAAGTAACCGCTGCGGGCAGTTTGCGAATTTCCATGTCTAACGTGAATGACTAAATATTCAGAGATGGTCTGATATAAAGGCCGTACTTTGAAACTTTTAGTTTATACTTTTAAAACCTCAGCAGCCTTTCTAATAACCTGAAAACTGAACCAACTGTAGTAAAATAATAACAGAACGGTTGATTATACATACAAAAATGAGAGAACCTATTATTATCCGCATACAAATAACTTTAAACATAATAATTCTAACATGGTCTACATGACATGACTCTCGTAGGTTAACTTCGTATGTAGTACACTAAACTACCCCTGTAAATAAGGCCAAGCCTATGTTATTTTGTGACAAGGATCTCTTATGGTGTCAATTTGTGTGATGTCATATGTTTGCTTCTACGGCAGGTTTGGAAATAAACGGTAGTCTGGTTGCCTGGGGTGACCCTTGAATACCTGGTTTCGCGTCATTTGACGTGTTTCTTGTTTTTATATTGGTTTGGCCCGAACCCTTACTTTTTCTAGATTATTTTATGTTACACATTTTACCTAATTTTAATTAAGGAAGCGCCATTTAAAGGTGATTCAAATACAGAATAAACAATTTGCTCCACCCACAGGCATCTTTTGCATTTTGGAACAATTTAACTGAAGGAAATATTATGAGATCATGGACAATTTTTTTATATAGTGACAAAAAATCAGATGAGCGTCTGCATGCGCTCGGCTGTGCGCTTGTTTAAATCTCGTTATTAAATGACTAACGGGTTTCTGATGCGCACCGAAGCGTAAATAATTTTTCTCGATGTGTGACAGAATTCCTCCTCACCGTTGCGTACAACACGTCAAATTTAAAAGTTTTGAAACATCTGATCAAAAGGATATTATCGAGAAAATATTTGATATGGCAAAACTCTATCTATCTACACACGTACAATGGCCAGGGCTTTTATACTTTAAGAAATATCACCGATTTTCTTTAATCTCTCGCTTCGTATTTCATCCAGTCCAAAACATCGTGTTTCAGCAGATGTAACGGGCAATAAAAAACGACTGATAGCCGTTGATTTGGCTAACAATCTCTTTCTGTTACTACTGTCGCTGCGTTAGGAAACGCAATATGACTCAAATATCGACAAAATATACACTTACCTTGTCAACATAAACCGTCCGCCATCTTGAAAACACCGCGGCTACCTAGCGTACATAGTTTCCATACAGTGTTATAAAACCTGTTCTGATTGTTGCAAATGTCAGTTGTATAGATGCGGTCGAATCGGAAAATCAATATAAAAACATCATAAAATATAGCAGACGATCCTTACAGGTACTTTTCATATCTACGCTTATTGTCGCATTATCTGTACTTCAATAATAACGAAAAGATATTTTAACTTTTTACTTTTATTTTTTTTTCTGCTTGAGGTCTTTGCATGAAACTGCTTTGTTGCTTATAATTCCAAAGGTTGAAGTCCGCTTTAAATGCGTTTTTCTTGTCTATGTTTCTAGTTATTCATTGTTCTTCGATGATAAGAAATTTTCTAGCTGATCAACTTTTATCATTATTTTGTTAACTTGATTCTGTTTTTAAATCTGAAAACAAGTGATTTTTTTCACGTAGCATATGGAAATAAGTACAGTTATTAAAGTGTCTGTTTATAAAATGTCACTTAATGCCTGTGTGAGTGGGGGATCTCCGTGGACAAACGAGTAAAGTCGCTGTTTTAACATCTTCCAGCCCCTCACCGCTGTGGGTTCGAATCCCGAAAAGGTCACTCTGACTTTTTCAGATGGCGAATCCTTTAAGCTGGATAGCTGTAAAGGCTGTGGTTTTATACAGGTCGGCATTTTGTTCCATGTTGCTAATTGTGCCTATATGACATAAAGTGTTCGAGCTGATCAGGTTTAAAACAAAAAACGAGATGTTGTTTTGCGTTTCTAATTTATATACGTTTGCTTTCACGAAGATCGGTATATTCAAGTCATTATACTATGTCAGATGTTAAGTTATTTCCCTTTTTTGATAATAAATGATAAGTAAGTATCCTTATCTTATCGTAGTTACTCGTCTGTATTCATTTGAAACTTTCCAAGATTATATCTGTTTAAGGGTTGTACCCGCGATACCATCGAGAACCACTGTTATCATACAGTATCTAGAATTGGCTGACCAACAATGATAGCACTGTAGATTTAAATCCTGGTAATTAATCATTGGAGTATGGACATCAACATTTCAAGATTTTTCAGTTTGATGAAATCAGACCTTGACAATGCAGATTGACCGATATTGGTCAGGATTTGAAGACAATAGCACGATCTTGGATTTTTCATCATTTAAGATTCTTTTTACATGAGTTTCATACCATTTCCTGTATCTTTTTGTCAACTTGATTTTACCCCATCCGCCACACAGACACTGTATTTTTTTCTTGAATGAAATTTTAAAAGTTTACTTAAAACACCATGTTGATTCTATTATTCAGTCTATTGGTCTATATATGATTTAAACACATCCAATAAATACATAATATACGTTCATACGGGAAAACAACAAATACAATTGTAACACTTACTCAGCCCCTCACCGCGTGGGTTCGAATCCCAGCAGGGTCATTCGGATTTTCATGTGAGGAAGCCTGACAGCTGGCTTGCGGTAGGTCGGTGGTTCTACCCGGATGCCTCCGTGCATTCGGGGTGTTCCTCCACCTGTAATTAGCTGGACGTCGCTATATGACTGAAATACTGTCGTAGCCACGGAAAACTCAAATAATCAAGTCAAGCCAAATACATTTGGCAAATATACAAAATAAATGTTGCTATGTCTTTGACGAAATATTTAAATGAAATACCACTTCATTCAATTGGTTATATTTCAAAAAGGATTGATTTTTTGCAAATAAGAGTAAGAACACGATTTGAACCTGAATTCATGCGGTTTCAATGGTATACAAATTATTAAAATCTGTTCAATTCTTTTTTTTGTTTTTCAATTCAATGATTTATTGTATAAAAGGCCTCCGGTTCATAACATAATACATAACATACAACATATGTGATAGCAGTTGGTTATATTTCAAAAATACAATCGTCAATTAAATATCAAAAATGCATACTACTCAAATCCCATTTGTTTTCTTTAATCAATGCCTGTTAAAAAGAATTTCGTTTTTCAAATGCATGGTATAAAACCATAGCAAGGTATCGAATTGCAGTTTGATTTTTGCATGCCATTAGATTATAGATTATCGCTGTATGATAATTTTTAGAAGCGAAAGCTTCTAAAGTCAGACAGTGGATTTTCTACTTACAATCACATTACCGCCACCTATCCATACATCCGCGTTGAAAAATAGTACCACTGGTTGTATAATTCAGCATTGCAGCTTTGATAAAAGTTGGATATATTGCAGGATTCTGTTAATTTTGAAAGCATTGGGTATAATCACAATTTCTAGGCAAATAGAACTGTAAAAGAAACAAGTTTATAATTCAGTGTTCATCCGCAGTTTCATTCGTTAACCCACCTATAAATAACCTTATTTAAACCATAACTTTATGGTTGTGGAATAAGCTCGATTGGTAAGAACGTCGTTCAGTATTATTTTTTATGCAAGGGGTCGTGAGTTCTATTCCAGCTGATACCTTATTTTATTTTATTTTTTCTTATTCTTGTGTTATATATTTAGAATCTTTTGCATAATTTTGCATTTGTTAATTTGTATTTGGTTCCTTTTGATTTAAATCATAGGCCACAGGACCCTCATATTCAGTCAAAAAAAAAAAAAAAAAAAAAAAAAAAACTTGAAGAAAAAATCGACCTATCTATATATAAACAATTTATGGAGAGGTCGATTTTGTAATATGAGGGTCCTGCGCATAGACAGGTTCGGTTATAAGGTCAAAACAGTAGATATGAGAGGGGGACAGTATGCTTAATGTAAGCCGTCAATAGAAACATTAACCTTTTCTTGTTAGAGTCTCAAATGACTATAGTGTCTCTAGTCGCATCTGTATGTCACAACTCAGACAGTACTTTCGGGATTGAGTTTATACTTTATACAATGGTCAGATTTTACTTAACAAGAACAATAACTCTACCTTGCCTCATCTCTTTTGCTTACTTGTATGGTGAAATTATGCTTTTCTAGAACATATTTTAAAAATTATTGAAGGCATTGCTTTCATTCAGGGTGTGAAGTGACATAGAACAATAACTTTATCTTGTCCCATTTATTGCTTTTCTATTAAAATTATACCTGTCTGCAGCAAATTCATGTAGTATGAAATGTATTGGGAGGATCACTAGTACTTGTCCATTTTGGTTTAATTTGACAGAGACCACAATCCATATTATATCTTACTTGCTTTTTTTAAATGAGATTTAACTTCCCATGTTTTTTACCTGCACACCACAATTAAATTTAAAGGGATTGACCTTATTATTCACACATTTTAACATTCACTTCTGGCAGTGCTCTCAGTGCTTTGGTTTTAATAATCAGATATATACATTTTTCTTAAATCATTATATAAGACACTCAACAGGGTAAAGTAATATTCGTCCTCCTTGGAGGAATTGCAATATAGACACATGCGTTTTCATTATGTCTAAGAAACCGACTTAATACGTGGAGTGAAAATGAGCAATTACTTTGTGACAGTCAGTTTGGTTTTCGTGACAAGCGGAGTACAGTGGATTGTGTATTTATATTGCATAGTATAATTCAGAGAATTATATCTAACAACCAAAAACTTTACTGTGCTTTTATTGATTATAAATCTTGCTTTGATACAATCAATACGGATGCACTGTGGGTAAAACTTGTCCAATCAGGAGTCAGCTGCAAATTTCTCAATATGCTAAAGTCCCTATATAGTCGTGTTTCTTCCTGTGTTAAAATTTCAAATAATGGGAATTTATCAGATTATTTTGATATAGCTATCGGCTTGAAGCAAGGTGAATTATTAATCGATTCAACTATCCATGTATCTACTTCTTTTCGCAGACGATCTAGCTCTATTTACTACTGATAAACACAGTCTACAGGCACAATTAAATAACATACACGAATTTTCAAATACTTGGGGATTAACTATTAATGTAAATAAAACAAAGATTTGTATATTTGAAAAACGAAGACAAAAACACAATTTTGAATGGTTTATAA
This sequence comes from Solen grandis, assembly GCA_021229015.1. NCBI lineage: Eukaryota > Metazoa > Mollusca > Bivalvia > Adapedonta > Solenidae > Solen > Solen grandis. The sequence continues at coordinate 58,518,807 of CM037790.1, forward strand.
ATAATGATAAAATAGAAGAAGTTGATTACTTCTATTATTTGGGTATAAAATTGGTTAAAACAGGAAATCTCAGAGCAGCTGTTAATGCATTACATGATCAAGCATCTAGAGCGATGAATAACCTTTTATCTTTATTTAAAAAAGTTTCACTTGATATAACTACTAAGTTATCTTTATTTGATAAATTCATCACTCCGATTTTACTCTATTGCTCAGAACTATGGGGAGTATACAACTTTGATGAAGTTAATAAATTACATATAAAATTTTGTAAAATGATACTAGGGGTAAACAAATCTACAATGAACCAAGCAGTCTTAGGCGAGTTAGGTAGATTACCGTTATCAATTATCGCTTTACAAAGATCTATCAGATATTGGCTGAAAATACGCTCAAGTAATATTCAAACATTGAAAGAAGCTTTTTATTCACAAATGGATTATAGCGAATCGCGACCGTATACATCGTGGGCTAGTTTGATTAAGAAACAGTTAGATAATTTGGGACTTTCTCACTTGTGGCTTAACGATAATACTGATCTATCTTTTAATCCAATAATTAGAGAACGTTTAACCGACCAGTATAAACAAAAATGGAAAAGTGATATTAATAACTCAAACAGACTTAAGTATTATAGTAAATTTAAGGAATATTTTGGAATGGAATCTTATCTTAAAAATATACAAAACGACTCCATGAGAAGACATTTAACTAGGTTTAGGCTAAGCTCGCATAATTTGGCGACTGAAACAGGTAGGCATAATAATATCTATTTAGAAAATAGACTATGTATACATTGTAATCAAAGGTTTTTTTTTGTCCGAAATACAGAGCTATTAGAAATACATATATCTCGAAATTTTCTAATTTCCCAACAGTAAATAAATTTATATATTTAATGTCAAATAATTCTGTAAATATCCAGCTTAAAGTAGCAAAATTTTTGAAATATGCTTTTATTGAAAGAGAACAAAACAGTTAGGTTTATTTATTTATTTTCTGTTTCTTCTCGTTTATTTGTTTTGTTACTGTTTTTTTATTATTATTTTTTTTGGCATATGGCATATTGTATTGCCGATTTGCCTAAATAAAGTTGAGTTGAGTTGAGTTGAGTTGAGTTCTTCTATGGATATATGTATTATGGTGTCGACCGATCTCAATTAACAGGCAATGACAAGAACTTCTGAATTTAGCCATATATTTTCGATTTTTTTTCAATGTTTATTACCTTTACATAATTTTCAACATGATAAATTATTTTGTAATTTGCACAATGTGTTGATTTTCTATTTTCTAAACAACAAGATTGCAAAAGGTATATGTTTTGGTCATGAAGCCTATTTACATAACTGAATAAAATAACTTTTGATTATCTACAAATTGATTTTCCCATATATATCCAAATCCATTTTTATGCAGGGTTTGCTTGACGGACGTTGCCCAATTTGTTAGACCTATACTGGCATAAGATAGCAGTATTTCATAACACAATCTAATGTATCTTTGTTTTGGCATATTTATTATTCGAAACCAGTATTTAATCAATGCTTGAGCATAAATTACACTGGAATCTACTAAGTCCCTAAGACAGCATCATTACAAGCACGAGTTCCAACATTAAGAAAACGTTTACAAGCTTCCAAATGAACAGATTCTACACAATAATAGCTATTTATTCCCCACAACTGAGAACCATATAACAAGATTTTTTAATAAATATTAAAAATAATGAATATGGAAGACCCTATATTGATTAAAGGAGTGAAATATACAATGTATGTTTTAATACCTTTTTTGCTTTCACCGTAACATTCTCTGCCATTTTGAACATTGATAATCTATTGGAAAAATATAATTCTACGTAACAAAATCCGTCAACTACATTAATCCTACTATTTGCATAACTCCATTTTTCATTTCTAGAGAGATGTCCACCATTTTTAAAGACTAAGATTTTTGTTTTATCAATATTTATACTAAGTTTATAATCCTTGCAAAATTCATATGATAAATTTTATTGTAATTGTAGCCCTGAAATTGTATCAGATACTCAAGCGATATCACCTGCAAACATAAAGAGAGAAAAAATCAGTTATATCTGGAAATAACTGAATTCTGCGAACGTTTCTGGTTCAACCCTTTCCCTCATATAGACTCATTTTGACGCACTCAGTAGGTAAAGCCTGATCTGCAGAAAACCACAGTTAAACCTTATCAAATTTAATTATAAAGTCCTCATTTCCAGACCACTGAGGAGCAGCGAACAGCATAAAACCTGATCAGCCTGCGAGTTACTCGCAGGCTGATCTGGTTTTATGCTGTTCGCATAGGTCTTTTCATGGTTTCCTCTATGAGGGAAAGGGTTAAAAACTGTATAGAGTTCATAAAAGAACATAGTAAATAGAATCGGGCTGAGACAGCACCCCTGTTTTAAACCGACAGGACAGTCCGAAATATCCCCCCTTTTTAATGTTTTTTTTTTGGTCTTAAGCTTTGCTCCATTACTATATGGAATAATGTCTGTATACTACACTCAAAGATGGCTTTCAATTGGCATCAGTTATTTAACATTTGACCAGCTCAGACGGGGAGATAGTTTTCTTTAACACATTGTGTTTTTTTTTGTTTTAAACTTTCAAATAATATAGGTCTATTTACGACCTATTTACCGAGTCAAAGGCCTTCTGAAAATCGATAAAGGCAATATACACTGGTTCTCGTTTCTTCTGCAAATATTTGTTAACAACAAAATACAAGATAAAAGCATTATCAATGGTGCAATAGTCTGCTCTGAAACACTCAGCGATCTTTCCATAAGCTTCAATATAAAATGTTAAACGTTTTGTTATAACGGAAACATATAATTTGTTCAGTATGTCACTAAGTGCAATACGTCACTAAGTGCAATACGCCTGTAATTACTTGGACTGGATTTTACCCCTTTCTTGTATATTGGTGTAATGATTAAATGTGATCATTTTCTGGGAAATTACCAGTCATAAAGATTTTATTAAACAGCAGACGGAGATACGGCAATAAAGCCTCAATAGCATATACTTGGTTTGTGGTAAAAGAATACCCCCACTAGCTTTATTAATCTTTATTTTCTTTGCACAGTACAGTATTTCTTTATCTGAAATGCAGCTATTTAACAGCTGAAGTTCAATATGATATAATTGTCATTTAAATAATTATTATCAAGGTTATATGCATTCCTACTATCATCCCTTGATGAAACTGAAAATAAAGATTTAAATATGATTAATTCAATATACGTCTATATCAATGGATGGTTCTAATCTAGTGCAACTAGTAAGAGTTTTTTTATTTCCCACCAGTAGGATTATGCATCATTTATAATATTATTTATTCTTGATTTTTTCTCATTATCGTTTCGCGCTTTATGATTTTTACATATACTCTTATAACTCTTATATTTGCTTTTAAGTTCTGAGTATTTATTGTGATTAGTCTCCGATTGGTAGGTGTTCAGTACCTTTTTTGTTTCTGTTTTAGCCCTTTTACATTCTGAATTAAACCATGCTTTATTTGATACATTAATTCGACTTTTCTTTTTATATTTAAAACTTTCACTGCATTTTAAAATAGTGGATTCCAGATGACTCACTATATCGTCATCAGACGCATTAGCTCAACACATGTCATCTATTTTTGTAAATAAACAATGATTCACAGCCTCTTTTACAGTATTACTATAATATTTTCTAGAATGGCTTTTCAATCTAAATGTTAAATGTTCAGCTTCATTACCTGGTTCTCGAGATTGCCAAATGGGTGCTTCTAGTTCTATCAAGTATTTGAAAGTCTATTGCTAGATGAACTATATCCTTTGATATTAAATGCTATTTTATGGTACTGCTGCCATTTTGATTTATAAATGTAAAATATTTGCTTCTCTTAGTAATATATATCTTTACTAAGATTTCTCAGCATGAAAGTCATGAAAAGGTCTTACAAAAATGTAAAAGTTCCCTGCTCTATTTATTTACAACCATGTCATCGTTTTTTTCTTTTGTTTCTCTGGTAGATCCGTGTCTAATATATCATCTAATTGTTGAAATGCAGGTACATTTTTATATTGATGTTATCTGTGGAATCAGGGAGTGTACTTGTTCGGGCTATTAAATCTCCATAGTATGTTCGGGCTATTAAATATCCACCCAATATCAAGTGATTGTTAGGTGGTTTGTTGTGAGAATATTCTCCAAACTATCAATATACGACTCATTTTTATTTTCATAAAACGGAGACTTATATGGAGGAATATACAATGATACAAACAACATTCCTGCAAGTATTAAATAATAATGTGTCAATATGTCTAATACGACACCATATTCAAAATCGTTACAAATATGAGTTAAATACTTTGGAAAATAATGTTTTTATAACTACAATAACAACTTCCATCGTTCTGCCACCAGCTACTGATCATTTCAAACAACTCTTTCGAAACCATCAAAGAACTTTTTCACAGAAAATGCAATTCGCATAGTCCCAAGTTTCTTGAATACTTATTATATCATATTTACATAAGAAATTATGTATATCAAAGGAATATAATTTAGCTTTAAAACTTTCAATATTCCAAGAGATCATCAAAATATTTCTCACTGGGCCTTGGCCTAACCCCAATAGCATCCGACTGTTCTCGTCACCATCAGGAAAAATCACACCACGGGCTGCTGAGTTGCTTGTCGCGGTCACGGCCGGGTAACTTTGTCGAGATGCTTGCTTGGTAATTCGCGTGTCCTTCAAACCCCGCCTGGGCATATCGTCCTTTCTGTAAGTAATTAGCTGGCTATGATTAAAGTACCCTTGTAACCCTTGCTCGTTAAGTTGTTTTAGCTTTTGTCTTTGGATATATGATAGATCTTTTACAATGCGGGGGCCTCCGTGGCCGAGAGGGTAAAGTCGCTGACTTTAACACTCACTCAGCCCTTCACCGCGTGGGTTCGAATCCCGGCAAGGTCATTCGGATTTTCATGTGAGGAAGCCTTCCAGCTGGCTTGCGGTAGGTCGGTGGTTCTACCCGGATGTCTCCGTGCATTCGGGTCTTCCTCCACCTGTAATTAGCTGGACGTCGCTATATGACTGAAATACTGTCGAGGCGACGATAAACTCAAATAGTTAAGTCAAGTCTTTTACAATGCGTATTTCCCCCTTATCAAAACATCTCGGTATTCAAATAGCTAAATTTTTCGTCATGATTTTTATTTTAACAATAATCCTTCCAAAATGTCGGTTCTTTTCAATGGAATTCTCACTCAAATTATCATTTCTCTCAGCCACCGATAATACCTCATCAGAAACAAGTTTATGTTACCCTTGATGTGTCATTTTTCCGTCACACCAAATATTCGTAGCGAATCTTTCAGACGTTCTGATTCACTAACTGTAATCTGCTGCTCTAGTCTGTCAACAAGGTCTCGGATTGTTTCATCACAGTATGAGAGGCCGGCCATGTCAATTAACTACATCATAGTTATATTCAATTTCTTCCACCCGTTTCCCTAAAGCTGACAATGAATCATCCAAACTTGCTTGACGCTTTTCAAGATTAATAACATTTGATTTGATTACTGTCATCTCTATTTGCAGGTTTCTGAGTTCTGACTTGACAACTTTTATTCCCCCCTCCCCCGTACTGCACAAATCTCATTTTTACATCAACCATAGCATTAAGTATCATCTAGATATCCTCAGTAGGTTCATGGTTTAGCTCAACATCAGATGATAAAAGAAATAACCTGCTATCATAGTCGCGATGAATCCCATTTGGCCCATACTGGCTCCCATACATATCTGAATGGTATAGCACTGGACTAATCCCTTTAACCATATAAGGCGATACTTCCGAATGACAGTGGTTGATATAGTCGACAGCGTAGTTGCTTACAGCGAAATCATTAGTTAAATAACTGCGTGAATATCCATAAACGTGCATATCATGAATACGCTAAATGTATGTCTGTCGCAGGGTGGGTCAAGCATTAAGTTATAGGGAGAAAACGAATGTTTCTTTTTTTTTTATCGTTTTTGCCGTTTTCTAGAGGTTTAAGCTTCAATACCTTGACAGCTTTTCTAATTTTATTTTTATTTTTATTCTACCAGATTTATATAGCACTTTTCAAATTGAACAATTCGCTCAAAAGTGCTTTACAAAAGAACAATAAATACAACAAGTACAGCAGAAGAAAAATAAGACCGTAAAAACATAATCGAACTGATAAAAATAAGACATTATAATACAATAAGAGAGACTAAAAGATTCACAATAATAAAATACTAGGGTAAAAACCAAAAAAAATAAATAATAAACAATAAAAATGTGTAACATGACAGAGTACTTAAATGAAAGGAAATGACAATTAATTGTAGAGTGAATTAAAAGTTGCGTGTTCAGTTGTCCCTTAAAACTAGACAGTGTTGGCGCCTCACGGATGTGAACTGGGAGAGAGTTCCATAGCTTCGGGGCAGCATGCATGAAGGAACGATCACCAAACAGTTTGGTCTTCGATTTTGGTATCACAAGAGACAGTTCATTTGCTGATCTAAGATTTCTGGGAGGTTTATATATATATGGATCATGTCCCGTATATAGAGAGGAGACAAGTCATGGAGAGCTTTATATGTCAATGTCAAGATCTTGTGTTCTATCCTACATTTGATAGGTAGCCAATGAAGTTCTCTTAAAACCGGCGTTATGTGGTCGAAACGGGATGTTTTACAGATGATACGGGATGCAGAATTTTGTACCCGTTGTAGTTTGTTCAGTACGCTTCGTGAAGCACCATATAGAAGCGAGTTACAGTAGTCAAGGCGCGAGGTTACTAGACAGTTGATGATAGATCTGGTGGCCTGAACCTTAAGGAATGGTCGTATACGCCCAATGTTTCGAAGCTGAAAGTATGCTGATCGACATACCATATTAACATGCTGTTCCATGTCCATGTTGGTGGTAAAAGTGGCACCAAGGTTTTTCACACAATCACTAGACTGAATCACCGATTCGCCAATGTGTAGAAAGACTGAATCTAGCTGTTTGGAATGTTTTTGCGATGCAAATAGCATAACCTCAGTTTTGTCGGTGTTCAGTTTCAACATGTTCTCATTCATCCAGGATCCATTAAATGGAAACGTGAAGTGTATGAACTGTTCTCTATTTAAATGCCTTTCCAACCGTACTTAGTTTTTTTTTTAAATTATGACGTCGTATAAGAAGGCTATGTATAAAATGAGCATTTTTGTGAATCCCTCTTTCATTAGAATTTCGCTTGTACGCAGAGCAAAACAAACTCATATGATTTTGAGTAAATCTTATAAAATCCTGTTCTGATTGTTTGAAAAATATACATTAACTATTTAAGGTTGCATTTTTAAGAGTATGGATCCGGTCAAACTTCAGCAAATAATCCGAAATATATAATATATATATATATATATATATATATATATATATATATACTAAGAGATTACCAAGATGTGGGAAGTTTTCGAATATGAAACCCTTTTTGTGGGGTGGTGAAAAAAAGTGGGGTGTTTATATCACCCCACTTTTCTCGACCCGATTTTCATAAAGTATTGACAGTATACAATCCATCAAGTACAAAATTGAAACATTTAGGTTTCACATGGAAACCATATATATGCGCTCGTAGCAATGCTGACCACTCACTGGCCAGTTTATACTTGCGCGCTGAATATATATCGCCCCGTATTTTTTACCTGTAAATTATAAAACCCCATTTTTCGTGAATAATTATGTTATCGTAAAAGTCATCTTGGGTCAAGTAAATCCCCATGGATACAAGGATTTATAAATACACCGCTTATTAAAAGTCGTGAACGATATTCCGTGAGAATAAATATATTATGATAGTTTAACAAGCCATTATTGAAATGACTGCGTAATAAGTAAAATGTTTTCAAAATGAAAGTTTTATTTTCTGCGCATATACATTTCATCCCTTATTTCGGTACAACTACCTATGTAATGTTTGATTATCATTAGATTATGTACTCAATTCCAATATCAGATATGACAAATATTTCACGTACAATGTGTATTTCATGTCTTCTCATAGTGTACCTTTATAAACTGTATTATGTTTTACCATGATTAGCTTATTCGTTCAATTGTAGCTATAAACACTGTGTTTTTTTTACACCAGAAGACTTATATGTTCTTTCGTATACAAAGCCAATTGATAATATATATCAAGGAGACAGATACATGGGTGTAAGAATGCAAGTAAATAACCAAATATTGGATACTGATACAACAATCAACAATTATATGCATAGGTATCTAGAAGTTTTTATCAGCTCACGTGCATTTATCCGAATTTAATTTAAATTTTCATGCAACAGCTTTAGACTCTCGTTAAACAGTAAAATGTGTACAGTTTCAATGTTTCAATGATGCATTCAGTCTTGTGCAATCATGCAAAACCTAGTTAAGTGTTGCGCTAACATTCGTATAAAAGCAGCGCATGCTTTGGAATATGCTTCGCCACTCATGAAAATGTCACTTTTTATGTTCACTCAGAGGAATTATTAATCAATCATACACCTAAACAAACCTTTTTTTTTCTTTTTATTTAATGCTTTAAAGGCCAGAAATTAGCTGTGATATTCATAAAATTTGTCAAAATTGGCGGTATTACCTCGCGTGCCTGACGTTTTTATGACGTCATTTCTTGCTTAAAACCCAGCACAATTGACGCTCAGATCATCATTTACATATAAAGTAGGGTCGGGTTCAAGTTCCAGAGTGAAAATTTTGAAAATGGTAATATTCACTGTTTTAAGCAGTGAAATTACCATTTTTAATTCACTGATACCGAAAAATATTATATGAAATATATACGAGGGCTGATTGGAAAATTCGCGGAATTCTCCTCTCAATAATTTATTTCTTCATCAAATCACATGGAAACTCGTATACAAGTATAACAACTTATTTTCTCTTTCAATATCGGGTAGGTGAATAGATATTAAATACTTAAGAAGAACAAATGCTATCCATAGCAACCACTGTTTGGTGACTTGAAGCACGATGTTATTTCACATATTCTTAATTCATTAATCAGGCTAGTGCTTAATCTTAAGCAAAGGACTAACTTCACTAAGTGGTGAACATGGCCCAATCTTAGAACTAAATGAAATTTGGACAAATAAGCAGCAATACTAGACTGGTTTTAAAAATGGTGATTTCATTCACATAAAACATTCTTCTTTCACCATGGCAACAATGATTGTAGTAATGTTTTGCTTGCGTCCGTCCGATGTTTTCCGAGCTGTAAATGTGTTGTGGGTGGTCAGATTTTAACATAAATTGGTAAAAATGTTCACTATGGTATGAAAGTATGTCAAGCAAAAATGGACTGAGGGTTCTTCTAGGTGAATGTCACAAATGAAGGTCACAATTGTCAAAATCATGTAAAAATCTGATTTTCTGGGTGGTAGTTTAGTCATGAGTTATCCGATTTTAACAAAAATTGGTATACATGTTTCATATATGACGATGTGTTAGGTACATATGAACCTGTGGGCACCACAATGTCAAGGCCATCATTAAAGGTCAAATTTGTCAACAAAAATCTTCTGTGTTGTAGCTTAGTTATGGGTTTTCCGATTTTACCATTAATAAGTATACATATTCAATATGATTTCAGGTAAATGAACTGGTAGATACTTCAAGATTAAGATCATTTTTCAAAGTTATAGTTTTTAAAAATATGTAAAATGTATCTTCTATGCATAATAACTTTGCAGTTTGTGGTTGGATTTTAAGATAATTATATATTGAGCTATGGGCTCTTCTTTTCTACAATGTTTACAAATGCTTGTCAATCTGAATTAGTCTCTTTAGATGATTGTTTTAATAACCTGTACAAATGAATACATATATGACCATAATTTGGTTTCATTAACATCTCTAACCTTAACTTTCATTCCGGTAAGGTCATCCTCATTGTCATTGTCGCAATTCGAAATGTGTCCAGTGTGGGTTTAGAATGTTTACGAAGTCAGCGGTCATGCCTTTCATATACCTCGATGAAATCTGAAACAATCAAAGCGCTCAATGTGATGAGAGACGGCGGCGGGATTAACATGAAATAGCTATAATACTAAACCCAGCGTTTCAGTAGTGATTGAAGCAATAGAGGCAAAGGTCATACACACGCTTTCCTGCAACTGTAGTTGCTATAAGTGACTCAGTTGAACTCGCTGTCTGTTTGTTTCATAATAATCCAATTTAAGAGTCAGGGACCTGATTTCATTCATAACAGGCCATGCCCTTTCATTAGTACTAGCGAACCCGATGTATACATTCTATCTGTTGCTGAATATGTGTAGAAATTGACAAGCTATTTGATTATTTAAGATATGAGTATGTGTGCCTTTCTTTTTCAAAGTTAAGAAATACTCTTGGAGGAACCTGGCTCGTCCTCATGCAAAATACGTGTAAACTACTTTAGGTAAATTACATAAATTCAAGTTTCTAATGCGAAACACTACTTTTTCTTTTACAGGAGTAGATCTTCATGTATGTAAAATGGGTTGCTATTTTGATTAATAAATGTCACGGATATTTTGTTCACGCTTAAATCATATAGCGACATCTAGCTCTTACATGTGCAGGAATACCCCAAGCACACAGAAGCACCCGAATAGAACCACAGGCCAACCATAAAATCATTTGACTCTGCCTGGATTCGAACCAACGGCTTTGAGAGCCTGGGTGGTATTAAGTCATCAACTTCACCTGTTCGGCCACATGGGCCCCTGACACTGGTGAATCGCACTTATCTGATGCTCAGCATGTAAAAGGAATTCAATGGTTGGCCCATCGTCGGATACACACAGCTCACTTCATTTGTTTGGTATGTATGGAGAGTAACGGAATAAATTAGTTGTAAATTGGTTTCCACTTTTTTCACATTATGCAAAATTGTGTTGAATAATGCATGTACCAAATGAAAGAAAGCATAGTGTACGAAGATAGTTTGCTTTGTAATTAAAAAGATCAGACAAGTGCTGGATGTCATGATTATATTTCTGGACGTGTAAAACAAACAACATGGCTGATCAAGATTCTCTATGTTTCGTGGAACTGGGGAGGAGACAATCGAAACGTCGGCTCCTCTGTCTTATATTGTAAGCCTGGCGAGTCATGAATGGCGTACATCCGGGGATATCAATCGTTCTTCAAACAATTAAAAATTTATAATATATACTTGATTAAAGACGAGGACTCTTTCTTTCTCTCTCTCTTTCTCTTTCTCTCTCTCTGCAGTTATATTAATGTTTGGTAATATGCTATGTTAATTAATCGTTTGAACTGCCTTCTACACTTTTTCCAACGTCTGTTTCCTTCTTTATATATATCTGTATATGTTAAGAATGAAAAGAAAACAGTTAAGGGGTTCACGTAAAACTCTACGGTGTCCTGTTGCTCCCGATACAGACCTCTAGAGTTCAGTGTTTTGCTAAGTGGACACGTTATCTGATACAATTACTAAATTCCCAAGCAGGTTTTATAGCTGAAACGATGCGAAATATAGTGATAGAACTGTGTAGTGGTATCAAACAAACAAGTGTGTTCGAATAACATTCACCCCTCGTATATTCTAAATAAAAAGGTTGTCATTAGTATCACTTTCAATTGATATCATATTCTTACAATGATATTAATGTATTTTTTGATTCTGTTTAGAAATTATGCCCAGTAAAATTGCTTAATATACTATGTCTATCTACTTTAGTATTTCATTTTAATGACATTATACATACATTTACAATGTTAACATTGTAACTAAATTTGTAAGGGTTATGACCTAGAATCCAAGACGATTACCAGTAAACCATGCACATATCCAATTTTAATTTTGAAATTAAACCAAACTTAAGACTAATAGAAGAAAATAAATGTACCAGAATTATTTTTAAAGTTTAATTTAACTTTACATTTAGTGATATTCAATTAATCCTAAAATTACCAAAATTTGCGTTTTGCAAATATGGGGTGTATGAACAAGTATATACATTTCCTAAGCATATATTTCACTCCGCACTTCGGTATATGCAGTGTAATTTCTGGCTTAACATTAATAACATGTATATTCTCTTTCATCGCAGAAACACAAAAATGTATACTGCCCAAGAACATATAAGAGTAATTTGATATGGCTTATCGGGACTGATCTGCAGTTTGTGGGGATAATAAATAGATCATTCTGTGAGAAGCAAGCGTTAATCAAAACAGGAAGCAATCACTGTTATTATTGTAAAATAAAAAATGTAATTTGTTAAAAAAAACACACACTTTATGAATCAATTACTTGCATTAACTGATGAAAAAAGAAGGATTCAAAATATGAAAGTCTTCTATCGTTATCATAGAGAAACTGGACACATATAATGTGTATCTGTTGACTTCACCTTAAACTCGTTGGCAACGGGTTAGTGACGGACCTTGCAAGGTAAACTTAAAGCTCAGAAAAAACATTTGGAAGATGTTTTGAGATCTTAGAATATTTAGATTAAAGATACAAACCGTCAACTTGAAAAAATAATGAAACAGCAGTCTAAAAATAAGTATTACAGCATAATGTAGAAAGTGTAAAAACACACACAAACACTATACCTATGGCCGTAGTGGACATGTCTAATTTACGGCCCCAGGCCTAATATGCCGTCTCATTATGTATTGTGCTTGAAATTGGTAATTTTATCTGAACATTACATAGCTTATGTTGTAAAGCCTTGTAAAGATATATTTAATTTTACACATATCATCAACACAAAAAGAATGCCATACTCCTACGTCAAGCAACGTTATTAAGGGAAGTAACTATTGGGAGAATTAATTAATACCGGGAAAAAACTTATCTATGCTGAATTGTTTCTTCATAAGTTTCTGTCGTTGTTGTTGCTGCTGCTGATAATGATGATGATGATGACGATGATGATGATGTTTTTGTTTTTTATACTGACATTAATACCGTCTTAGTAACTTACTGTCATGCATCTTGCAGACCCTATTTCAATAATTATATAAGAAAGGAATTACCTGTTGTAAAATGTATCTTCATTGATCTATATATTAATAGTCAGATTTGTTTAATTCATGTTCATATTTTAAAGTAGAAGAGCGTGATGAATCTGTACACTTCCCGCTGTTTTGTCAATTTACATTTTTCAAAGACATAATCGGAAACTCTCAAAATAATCAAAAGCAATTTCATAAATACACTAGATATCGATGGACAGATGGGAAACGCGAGTCTTTTCTATACAATTTCAGACAACTTTTTCATAGTGCTAAGGAAGCCCTAGTTACATCAGCCAAGTCAAATATCAACAAAACAATCGACGCAATTACGAGCATATATCACAAATCCGCGCGGCACATGCAGGTTAAAAGATCGAGCGTGAGTACCCAACCACCGTGGTGGGACGACGAGTGTTCTCAAGCAAAGCATGATAAGTATGTAGCCCTAAGGAAGTTTCGATTTACAAATCTACAGGATGACTTACAGTCGTACAAAGAAAAACGTAGTATTTTTAAAAATATGTGCCGATATAAAAAATCCGTATATTTAAAAAATCAAAGAATTAAACTGGTAGATAATAGAAAAAACCCAAAGATGTTTTGGAAATTATTAAAAGGAGAGAAAGAACATGAGGATGAAAATAATATTTCTCCAGTAGAATGGCAAACTCACTTCAGGAGTTTACTCTACAGTGAAAATGCGAATGACATACACGAGACAAGTAATAATACAGAGTATGTTCTTAATAGGCAAAATTCCGTTCTTAACAATCGCATTACAGAGGCCGAAATTAATTCTAGTATTCATAAGCTTAGAATTAACAAATCACCAGGCATAGATGGGATAGGAGCAGAATTCTATAAAAATACTATTAGTGATATTGTACCAGTACTAGTAATCTTGTTTAATTCTATATTTGATAAAGGACAGTTCCCACTATCTTGGGGTAAAAGTATTATATGTCCAATTCATAAATCAGGTTCAAAAAATAACCCAGGAAATTATAGGGGTATATCATTAATAAACACCATGTACAAGATATTTTCCAATATTATAAATAATAGATTGACTTCATGGATTGAAGAAAATAATATACTTGATGAGTCACAGGCGGGATTTCGTGCTGGTTACTCAACATTAGATAATATATTCACGCTTCAAGCTATGGCGCAAAAATACCTCTCACGCCCCGGTGGACGATTTTATTGTTTATATGTTGACTTTCGTAAAGCGTTTGATAAGGTGAATCACGGAGCTTTATTTAGAAGTTTATCGAACCGAGGAATAAACGGGAAATTTTATAGAATGTTAAATTGTATGTACTCTAATTTATACTCATGTGTTAGAACTGGTAACGGGTTAACAGATTTCTTTGAATGTAATATTGGAACAAGACAAGGAGACATATGTAGTGCGACACTTTTTTCTCTTTTTATCAATGATTTAAGCATACTGATTAAAGAAAAATGTGGGTCGGGAATATTTATTAGTAATGATATACAAGATATTCACTGTTTAATGTTTGCTGATGACGTAGCAAATTGTGCTGAAACTGTACTTAAACTACAACAACAACTTAATGTCATCAAGTTATTTTGCGATACCACGGGTATGGAAGTCAATTTAGACAAGACCGAAATTATTGTTTTCCGTAATGGAGGGGGACTTAGACAATATGAAAAATGGACTTACAATAATGTTAGGGTAAAAGTCACATCAATTTATAAATATTTAGGATTGATTTTCGCACGAACTTTGACATGGACTGCTGCAAAAACAAAGCTTGCATCTCAAGCGAAAAAAGCTATTTTTAGTATATATCAATATCAGAAGTCTTTTGGGTATTTTTCGCATTATGAAGCCTTCAAATTATTTGATTCCATTGTAAAACCAATACTTTGTTATGCATCGCATATTTGGGGATATGAATATTCAGAAATGTTAGAATCAATTCAAATTGAATATTGTAAAAGATTCCTGGGTGAAATTAAAAATTACTTGGAGAATTGGGAGAATGCCTTTATATGTAACGTATTATACAAATTGTGTTAAATATTGGTGCACACTTTTACATATGGAACAGAAACGCTATCCTAAACAATGTTATAAGATGCTAAAAAACTTGGATGATAATGATAGGAAAACTTGGGCTTCAAATGTAAAACATCTTCTTTTCAAGTATGGTTTTGGTTTTGTTTGGATTTCTCAAGATGTTGGAAACATAAACTTATTTATATTTAACTTTAGACAGAGAGTGATTGATTGTAGTAAACAGGATTGGCATAGTACAGTTACTGAGTCGAGTCGTTGTGATTTCTATAAATGTTTCAAATCTCTGCTGTCTCCTGAAAAATATATTTGTTTAGACATTTCTTATAAATTACGAAAAGCATTTGCAAAATTTAGGTGCTCATCTCATAAACTTCACATAGAAACAGGACGACATAGAGGTTTAGAACGTCATGATAGAATTTGCATATATTGTCAAATAAATTTTAATAATAATGTTATTGAAAACGAATACCATGTGTTTTTCAATTGTCCTAAATATGAAGATATACGCAACCAATATTTGTTTAATTGGTATTACGGTAGAAGTTCTGAAGTTAACCTATATAATTTGCTCCAAACCAACGATCAATCAGTATTATTCAAACTTTGTACTTATATATATATCATTTGCTGAATGAGTGTGAACGTGTGATTTCTTGAGAGTGAATGAGCATAGGGACACAACATAGTTGTTATATTGTCTCGATATTTGTATATTGTATTTTGGGCCAGAGGCCATATAATTATGAATAAATACTTGAACTTGATCTATATATTAATAGTAGTTAAATTATGGCATCTCAGATCATCATCACATAATGTGTCTACTATGATTAAAGTATGTTCTGTACTTTTTTGTTCTATATTTCTGAATAATTTGATAAGTTTTTTGTTGTTTTTGGACCTTTTCTGTATGGTTTTGCTTTATTTAAGTAGTGTTTCAAAACCATGTGCGGCGTCTTTGATGTAAACTCAAATAGCCAACTCAAGTCAAAGTGCTGATAATTTTGGTGATATTTAAGTGTTACCACACTGCGGTATCATGCCGTAGACATGTAGCATGATGTCACATCAATGAATGTGATCACTCTTTTCATCAATCAGAAGAAAAAAATGAATTCGTGTGTTTTTGTTTTGTGTTAGTCTTATGCTTTTGCATAAATTTAAAATTGGAATGATTGTGTATAATTACCAGCATATCTGTGTCATAGCGACAAGGCTTCCTCACATGAAAATCCGAATGACCTTACCGGGATTCGACCCACGCGGTAAAGGGCTGAGTGAGTGCTTAAGTCAGCGACTTTACCCTCTCGGCCACGGAGGCCCCCAAAAGTAAAATAAAAATAAAATGAAATAACACAAAAACAACATAATGTAAAATGTTATTGATGCTAATTTTCTCGTCTATAACAATAAATAATGTAAAGGTTTGATTGGAAGTAAAATCTAGTTTTGATATTTATGGAAAAAATCATGCATAAAATATTGCAAATCGATTCTTTAATTTTAGTGCAAAACATTTATGTTTATATCTATCAGAAACCATAAACAAAGGATTGAATATGAAATGAATAACTTATGAGGAGCATGATCCGGTTGAGTAGTTTTGTTTCGATATCTATTACAACAACAAATTGTAATATACTTCAAACAGGCTTCAAGGAAGATCATGGACTGTGAGGTTTCAAACTGTTTTACGTGATGTGTGTATTGTAACTGATAACTACGGTTAGGAAAGCACTATACTTACCTACCTGTTTTTGATCAGATCAGTTTTTTCAAGGGATGCATTTCCTAACATCAACATTTGTAATAACAATCATTTTGATAATGTTTGGTCGTTTGGAATAGTGTTGGATATAATTATATGACGAAACATTGGAATTATCAATTCAAAACAGGAAAGCTAGTTACATTAAACCTTTGAATAGTTACATGTTTTCAGTCAAATCATTAATGAATGTGAATGTGATAATACGTGTCTAATATAATACTTATCGAGGGGTGATAGCAAAACTAGGCTAAGTGCTTATATGTATATAGTTTCGCTCTCATCCCTCGTAATAAAATGAGTAAAATATATATCATTTTGTCATTACAGGTAAAAAGAGCAAAATATCATCCCATTGGTCCATTACCGTAGTCGACAAAACAGCATAAAGATGAGGGTCGGTGTCAAACATTTTTTCATTATTGTATCTTGTATCGCAGTCCTCCTTCTTTTCGTATATGCTCATAATTTACACTTGGAAACATCTCAAAAGATTAAAGATTTGAATCAGTTTATCCATATTCAGTTGGCAAAGGCAGGACTTCTTGAGTTTTCTCGATTTATCGAAATACAAACTAATAAAACAAATGAGAACAATTTAACAAAGCAACCCTTAAACAAGTTTGGAAAGATGTTCAGAGTTACGAATGAGTTCATTAATATATTTAATGAGACTGGAGAAAATATAAAATCTGACTGTGTTAAATTGCGCGTAACAAATCCCGGAGTTGGTAATAGTAAAATATGTATATACAACACTACTGATGACGTGTATGTGTCCGGATCTTTGCGGACAAGAGGACAATGGGAAGGAGGAACTCTCGCTGCTTTTGGCAAGATATTGATCTCCAGTCCAGATATGCTTGTACTGGACGTAGGAAGCCAAGTAGGGACGTACACTTTGTATGCAAACAAGATCGGAGCTAAAGTAATAGCTGTGGATGCTTTCAAAAAGAACTTGCAACTCCTAAGCAAATCACTCCATCTAATTCAGCAAGAAGACAATGTAATTCTGCTGTGGAATGCTATGGTTAACCACCATGGAAAGCTCGTTTTAGAATTTCACAAGAAAAATATCGGTGGCACACATGTTCGTAATGAAACAGCTGATACAAAACGTTCGAAAGAAGCCAACTATACGGTGCAAGGTATAAAGTTTGATGATCTAGTTGATGCGTTTGAGCTTGAAAATAGGAAAGTATTCCTGAAGATTGACATTGAGGGATCTGAATTGGATGCTTTTCAAGGGGGGCATGATTTTTTTCGTCGCGTTAAAGTATGTTACGTATTTATGGAATTTATTACATATACTAAAAACGGAAAAGGACAGTTAGTTCTCGACTTTCTGACATCATATGGGCTCTATCCATACAGTGACCCATATTTTAGAAAAAGTCTCGAAGGTGTCCCTCCTAACAAATTCAAATTTGATGTCTTTTTCGCCAGGAAAGATGATATTTGTTCAAAATAACAATGTCACATTTACAGATAGCGACATTTTGTTGTTGGTGTTTGTTTTTGTTGTCTTAGGGAAGCTGTATACATGTAATAGGAAATCAATGAAAGCACCATTACTACTTAGATATTCCAGAGTTGTACATGGACTTTGCGCCAATGAAGTTTTTGAAATAATCTTGCATTATTTTCCTTGGTGATCAATAATCAATGTACAGTACACTTGGCAGACGGCGCCATTTTTCTCACAGTACGAATGTACAAATACAATGTGTATAAGAACAACTTTTTATTTCATTTGAATATCGGATTTCTCAAAGGCTTTGCTGTAAAATGTCAGTCGTTTTCTGTATATAAAACTTCATTATAGAACACTTTTTTTTTTAAATTTAACTTACGAGCAGTGTCATTTCTGTCCATAGATATTTTATTTCACTGATTCTTTGGCACGGGTATGCTATTTGTTTTCCTTGCATTAATGTTTGAGACAGACCATCCATTTTTGCATTGTCAAAAACCTGACTGTTAACGCCATGGTCGCCTTTATTGTTATAACTTTCATCGATACACGGTGCTGTAAACGGTTTGGTGTTTGTGTAAGTAATGTTTCTTGGTTCTTACAAGTATCATCAGTTGTCATGTTTATATATATATATATATATATATATATATCCTTGCAGTCGTTTATCACGCCGTGTTTAATCTGTTGAAGATTAAAGAATTCAGTTAAATATTTAGTAAAAAGACATACAATATTAAACAAGACAAAGTAGAAAGACATAAAACAAATATTTGAAGGTTGGTGAGCTTTACATACACGAAAAATACAATTATGTCTTCCCAATTCAATTTCTAAGTCATGTGAGCACAGTCTTAGTCGAGTGAACTGCTTTCTATATGATTCGTTTTTAATTATGTCTAAGTAATTTTCATAGCAAAATGTAGTCTTAAAAACTTTATAATAACTCAATTTAGACATACTATTTATTGATGAATTCCAGTCTTGAACATATTGATCATATAATCTACTTTTAATCATAGGAAAATAATTCATAGTACTATCAAATTCATACAACAGGTTTGAAAAACCAAGATGCTCAATTATAGAGTTTATACGTTTTGACCAACAAGCACCAGAAATATTATTACACTGATCCGTATACATGTGTTTTAATGATGTATTTGACGATTTCATTATTTTTAACCAAAATTTAATTGACCTTTCTTTAGCTAGAATAGATAATGGAAATCTTTCTAATTCCCCGTACACTGCTGAAGTTAGGTATTAACAAAATATAACAATAAATAACCAAAATGTAAATACCTGACAAAAATGGAATTTCCGACAGAACACATAATTTTCTACGGTAGTCCGCCATAGCTTGTATCTGACTGTTGTGATGTCATCTTTGATTTCATTGGGTAATATTAAAAAGGGCGCGCGTTAGTAGAAACCAATATAATTTTAGTACACGGATTAAAAGGGAGATAATTTTAAAAGTTAATCTAATAATAGAACATCTATCTGCTTTTGACTAATTAAGTTTACAACTACTAACGCTTATAATTAACTACTTTATAAACTATTAATTAAATGATTTTAACCCAAACATATACTAACTGTTACACATATACTTCCGAAAAAAAATGAAAGTGCAAAATGACTAATTTTCTTTACCGGACCGGAAGTTAGTCTAATAAAATATGATTAAAATATATTAGATTGACATGCGCGCGCGTGTGTGTAAAGAAATTGTATGCTTTTTTACTTCGTGTAAAAACGTCACAAATCTCAAGAATGTATTTCTGCCTTTATACGCTCGTAAACACACACACACATATATATATATATATATATATATATATATATATGTGTGTGTGTGTGTGTGTGTGTGTTTCAGTATGTCATATTTTCATTTTCTTTAAAATAATTTATAACATTGTTTTATATAATATGTGTCCATGTTTACAAATCAAAGCAAATATCAAACCCATATTAACGCACATTTTGTGTGTGTGTGTGTGTGTGTGTGTTTCAGTATGTCATATTTTCATTTTCTTTAAAATAATTTATAACATTGTTTTATATAATATAAACCATATTAACGCACATTTTTTTTTCCTTTTCACCAGTGTACCTTCAATAAATATATTTCTTAAACCATGTCATTTGGCCTATTTTCCTTATAGCTGCAATTACACGCAGTCATATAAAGAATACTTATCGTATCATTAAATTGTCATAAAACATATATGTTTGATTTTCTAATGCAGATTGTTTGACTTGGAAAATGTTAAAAGTAAACCATACTAAGGACAACATAAACACTGATATTTCTACTGATATGATTCGCCCGTTAACCCGGCAAATTCAATACATCGGCGAAAATGAAATTTTCAAACACTGCCGTTGTATCGAGGGTTGACTGTTCTACGGATGAAAGATACTTGTAACATTTATTTTCTATTACTCATTGATTGTAGTAAAATTAAAGTATTCGCATGTATAGACTTTTATATAAAATAATTTCTTCTAAGAATTTATCTATCTGTATCTAAATATCGCCAGATTGTCTAATTCTTTCAATTTGCTGTAATAAACTTATAAAACATTGTTGTCCGTGTTGTTTCCTCTCCTCAAGTTAGAAAGGAGTAACATATTTTACACATGTTTCGTGTGTGTGTGTGAGCGCGCGCGCACGAGTGTGTGTGAACTACTAGGCATTTCTGTTTATGATAAATATCGAACAATTTATTATTTCATATTTAGCATTTGCTTTATACCTTTTTGTCAAATGGCTTCCAACTAACCATAGTTCGTACCGTCCCCGGTGGCCGAGTGGTTAGAGCGTCCGCCTCGGATGCGGGAAGTTGTGGGTTCGATCCCCGGCCGAGACATACCAAAGTCCTAAAAAAAATTGTCTGGTTATGGCTCCCTTGCTTGGCGCTTAGCATAAAAGGGTAGTTGAAGGACTGGTTGGCCCGGTGTCAGGATAATGTGACTGGGTGTGGTATCATGCAACATGTCTACAGCATGATACTGCAGTGTGGCAGCACTATATCTGTCTCAAGTAGACATCGTCTCCAAATTACTAAAATACTATCGTTGGGACGTTAAACCCAACAAACAAACATTACCATAGTTCGTGGTTTTATTGTTATATCGATTTAGTTTCGCCTACAACTATTAAGTCGTCAAGCGTAAATATGTTTTATTCATAATTGCCACATGTTCGTTGAATGGTTATTATATTTAGCATGGGTCTGCCATCGCATATTTAGTGATAATTTGATAGATCGTTTAAGCTTATACCATCAGTGATTTTCTGCTTAAATTAATAACGAAGCATTTTTTTTTGTAAATAACTATAACTGGCATTCTTTAGTATACTTCAAGTTACTATCGAAGTTCATCGTCATGTTTGTAAACAAGTTCGTAATTTCTTACACTCAAGTTTCATACACCCGAGCTCTATCCTACGAAGGATATCGGAAACGGGACACAGAAACATATTATGGTCGGGAGCCAAGAGATAGAGATATATTTGGTATCCCAGTGTTGATGTGCAAAGTTGATTGATAGTTTGAGTTCAGTTTGTTTTGGTTTTAGGTAACTCCAATAAATCTATTGGATAAGATTATTTTAATCTTTGCATAATTACTGAAAATGAAACAACAAACAATAATGTGAAATAAAATAAGGTATCGACTGGTTTGACTTTGAGTTATCTGCCTTTGAAAATGACCATCTTTTTTTCCCCAAAAAAATTGTTTCATAATCATGCAAAATGTTAAAAAGATTCTCTCCACAAGTCTTAATTTACCACCTGTGTCTATAGAGTAAACACTGTTATTGTGAAATACGCCCTTAAATCTCAATTTGCTTTAAGCATTTACCTCAACGATCTTAACAAAAAATAAACACAAAAGCTCATTTATTATTTATAGATTGTTTACATTAAAAATGAAATTTTGTTGTACTAGAATTTCGAAATGCATGCGTAAAAACAAACTTATCTGGAAAAAAACAGAATATCGTACATAAGACACGATATTTTTATATATATAAATGGAGACTCTAACGAAATATTTTAGCTGAAATAATAAAGAACCATAGTGTATTGCCTTAAATTCCAAATGAAAATTTGTCGATCTCTGACAAGTTTCATAACAAAGGTAGAATTTTTGTTTGTTTGCTGGGTTTACAGTAAGTATATCTTTCCAATTTATATAAACGTAGTCTACCGCATTACTGACTATCACCTTAGTAGGGATATCTTGGAAGGAGACCCAATCAAATCATGTTTTGTTTTATCATGCCTTTATAGACACAAGTCTTGGTTACAGAAAATGGACAGTGTGTATATATACTATCATAATAACATCGGTCACAATTAAAGAAATTGTGATTACAAGTTAACTCTTGTATGAGGTTTTTATCACTTTATCACTAGATCCCTGATACAGATATATTAACATTGATATCATCAGATTATAGAATTTGTGATTAATTTATCAAACGTATGTTATTCCTTTTTTCTTTCAGTCCTTTGGATGATGAATTAAGACGATAAACTTTGAGATTTTCATTAAAAAATGGTAGAATTAAAGGATGCTGAAAAGAAATGTTTGAAAGCATTTTATTAAGAATCAAACAAAGAATCTAGTACGATACGAGAAACATGCGAATTGGTCTCGTGGTCAGCTAAATTGGAATACGAATCATAACAAGAATGTTAGTGAACTCTTTGAAGATGCTTTCTTTATATATCTAAACTGATTGTCATATTACATGAATAATTGTGGACATGCTTTATTCATTAAGAAGATCCACATAATGTGTTGGAAGCTTTTGTCGGATTTTTTATTTACAAACATTATTAATCAGTGGACTGAACTCTGTTCCGATTTTACTGACATCCAAAACAGTTTTATATTTAACATCATGAGTCTGCATAACATTGTCAGTGTTTACTGTTTCACTTTCTTTCGAAGTCTTGTCGTGCCCGTCTGTATTGTTCACGTCTGCATTTGTAGTGTCTATAATCACTGATTGCCTTTCTAGACATTCTGGTGAAATTTCATCTGTCGTGTCAACTCTTAAATCCTCAATGGCTGTTTGTGTCGGTTCAGTTGAATGAGATTGCCGCTTTCGATTAATTTGTCGTCATCAATTTGAAGTTCCTGTGTATCTAAGTCATTAGATACAAACGTTTCTGGTTCAAAACTTTCATCAAAAGCTGGGTTGTCAAATCCAGTTTCAGTTTGTTCAGCTGGCATTTTGGAATTTACGTCGCGTGTCAGAGTGTTTTGTTCTTCGTGTTTTGAAAGGGAAAGGGTCACCGAAAGTTGACTTTTAAACGTTGTAGGTGGTTGTTTCTCTGTCTTTAAATCTGAAATGAATAAAGTAATTAAAGTTAATTGTTTAAATACCTGCAATTCATATTATATTGCAATGCTATAAACCACATATATCTAGATGTCCCAGTAATATGTAACTGCAACTGGTATCTTATGATGTGATAAACTACATATTAAACAAAGAATGAAATACTGGTAGATTTATTTTCATGTCACAATGTCTCATGTTCTACATCCTCAAGCACTTTACATTAACTTCTTTTTTTTGTTCCGCTGGACCTCTCGCAGACCTATGCCGACTTTCAAGGTGACAATGGCCATATGCCGCCCATCAAGAAATAAACATTGATTAGTAAAGGCAAATATAATGAAGGCTATTAAGCGATTCTTAACATTCATAAATGTTTACAAACCTTGTTTAGCGGTAGTTTGGTCATTGTTTATATCCAGTTCCGGTTTTATCTGATCGTCAATATATATATCTACTACGTCATCAGTAGGCTCGTCGGCTGACACCAAATAGAGAATGCTATATATTTGCAGGTACATCTGTGACTTCAGGATGTGAACAAATTTCACAAGAACACACGAATTTAAAAAATGACAAAGTATATAATATCTGAAAAAGTTACATGGTTCTTTGTGCGAATAAGTTCCTACCAATATGCACCTAACTCAAAAAGATTAAAATGTAAACCTTATACACTACAGAAGGTGTATACAACCTTATTATAATACGAGAACATGATAATACAAATGGCATTAAAGAAACAGTTTTAATCATTTAAAAAACATTGAAGGATTACGCAAATGAAAACATAGACACTTTAAAGGGGGCTTTGTGTGGTATATAAAAAACTTTAAAGGGTTCAAACTCTATGGATGTAGAACTTACCTCGAACAAGAAAGCGGGGTCCAAAGATAGACATCAGGGTAGCACCGATGGGAGCACAAACAACAATGGCAAGGACAGACAGCGTCAAGACGTCAGTGGCGTACTTTACCTGGTCGGCGTCAGGATCGGCCGATTCCATCACTCTGTCCAAAGCCAGTCCCCCGATTGCTGCCTGATTATAAAGGTTTATTTAACGGCTGATGTACAAACGTCACAGTTCCAATGGTACAAGGTTGAATACAAGGGCGATCATTATTTTTCGTTTCGAGAATGAATTATGTATGCCATAAAACGGTACACATTGCATGGTAAGCTTTTTTTTCTTTTCTGACTATTTCTAATAATTACTGAATTTAGATACTAGTAAAGTAATTGGTATGGTAAACGAGTTTGGTCTGTGATGGATAAATCCATATAAAGTTGAAAGCAGTATTGATTTCTTGCTAAGTACTCGACGCTGTAGAGTGTAAGATGGCGACTATTATAAAAAGTGTGGAGTATTGTCACTTCTACAGCAGTTCGACAAAGAAAAGTTATTCACTCAATCATGCTCATGTTCAGATCCAGAGTGGGATTTGGGGGCCATTACGGTACGGTAATTTCCATAGATTGACCTCGATCAGTGGCTGGAGCCTCCCCCCCCCCCCATACAAAGACACCCGAGGAAAATGGCTGCGCAGGGTGCTTCACTAACTTTGAAAGAAGACTCAGTTATGCTTTACCTATGGTCTCTAACTCCGAAGGATTTAATCTTGCTTGAAACTGTTTTGCTTCACTAACACAGAAAGACTCAAACTTGCTCGAAATAGGCATCCCAAGTAAACTACCTTTCAGCCAGTGAAAAACACGTGCCGAAATCAAAATCAAACAAAAAATAAATGGATAATATTCTAATAAACCTTTAACTCACTATAAAATAAACAAAAATAGCTAAGCAGTTAGTAAATAAGCAGTTAGTAAACGAAGTGTCTTTTTCTTTTCTCTTCTTACCATTTATTATCACATAAAATATACAAGCAGAATCAGATGAATATTGAGACTTACCTGTACGGTGGCTTTAGCCAGCCAGGTCATGGTGATAAACACTCGCTCACGGATGTTGAATCCCGTTCCCATGGTTACGAGTGAAGAAGCGACGGTTCGAACCGCCAACCCAATCAGCAGTGTGCCGATACCTAACCCTGCAATAAACAAAGGAATCTACATGTAAAGGCGTGTTATTTTTTTAACAATTTGAGTGCTGTGCGTTTCTTTACAACGGCATTCATTATAACAACATTCTCTTTATCACAGCAGTAGTCTTGAAAACTAAAGTGCATCATCCTTCCATGTCTCTGTTCTTTACAATGAAATTTTTTTTATAATAGCAAAATTCACTGAAACAAACACCACTGTTTTAAAGAGAGTTGACTGTATATAGAAAATGTATAACCATTATCAGCAACGTCTAGTATTTCATGTAATAACTTGCATATGATGTTAAACAATTACAGAAATTTGCGCGTTTTTCTTTTTTGGAATAATTGAGTATGCGTATGGGAGCCTATATTTTTCTTACCTGCCGTGCTTGACCCAATGTTTGAAATGTTGACCGCTGCACCAATCAATCCAAACAAGAAATGCTGTACTATCCGCCATGCAAGGGCAAGAACTCCGGATATTTCGTTCTGCAATGGAAAGATAAACTTCAAATTTCTATCAAGAAATAATATTAGTTATATTACATAAAATTATTCATTAGGAGCCATTAAATATGTCAACATAAGGATTTAAAATACCATGTTTTCTGTCTTAGAGTGGACCTTTATCCTTCGTTTTGAAAACAATATATTACGTCTCATACACAGTAAACCTGTTCTTTCATGGAATAGGCGAGTAATTCGAGTGTGTGAGGTTCATGTTAGGCAACTGGCAACTGATCCTAAGGAAAAACTCACGGTTTCTCCCGGTCTCTGACGCCATTTATACGCCGCCACGACTGCAGTAGTGAGACACCCGAGGGGACCAGCACCGGACAGGCCTATTTCTGAACTGCCAAATATGGCAATAAGGCCGGAACCCAGCAGCATGGTGGATCGATAGAAGACGGGATTGTCCTGAAATTGAGGCAAATACGGCGCAATGAAGTCTCAAAAAATCATATGATGACGTCACATTTTTTCTCAAACGGTAAAGAAATAGATACAATACAAAGCTTTATCAAATGTTTTAGGTCGATGGGAAACAAATACTTATAACTTATAATAATTCCTCTCGCCGGTTCCTGTGCGGGCTTTTTCAGTGCCCGGGATGGCAATGAACAATTATTGCCCAAAGCGGGATTTGGTTCCACGACCTTTGGATCTACAGTCATGTATATTGCCACTGGACTACGGTGACCTTCCGTGTAACATGTTGAAATACCCTCATGTATAATCGTGCATGTAGCAGTGGATACAAAATAATTAAAGACAACGATATTTTAAAACTGATCGAGGATATAATTTAAAAAAAAAAATCAAAGCTTTACATTCATTAAATAATGTATCGATATATGTATATACGCACATGTATACATATGACGAAAGTTTCATCAAAACATTAATTTTAAACAATGCTCAAATAAGTTCTGGCTCTAAATACATGTACAATAAACGATACTGGTATTCTACATGTTAAATATTGTACTTGCAATTATTAATTTAAATAAAAACCTTCATTCCTTTAGAAATTCGCCGTACAAAATAAAAGAAAATCTTATCCGTTCCATTTTGAATTCCAATCTATCCATAAAGTGTGTTTTGCAGGTTTCAAAACCTTTTTTATATATTTTTTAAAGATATTAAGATCTAGCACTCTATGGAACACTTTTAGCGTCAAGACTTACGCTGTCTTTGGACGGAAAGTACCAGAGAACGATCCCCATGATAAACCCATACACGATCCCTAGCAAGGCTCCCGCCGGTCCTTTGAAAATCGTCACAGCAAGTTCACCTGCATTGCATTTATAAACCAACTAACTAAGACGTCACTGCATTCATATGACATTTGAATATGCCTTGCATTCATAAGCTGAACAATGCATCAGCCATTAACTAAAATAACTTTACATTCATATCTAAGTCAGCATTACATTCATTGGCCAGTTAACTAAGCATTGCATTACTAAGGCAGTTAACTAAGGTTACATTGTATTTCTATGACAGTTAACTAAGATTCCATTGCATTCATAAGCCAGGTTACATTCACATACCAATTAATCAAGCATTTCTGTTATAAGCCATTATAGAATTGAATTCATATGTCAATTAACTTTGCATTACATTCATATGCCAGTGAACTAAGATACCTCGTAACACTGAGAATAAGGTAGCGTTGATAACATTGCATTGAAAAGCTCGATAATGCATAAAATATGGAATAACTTAACTAAATTTGAAATATTTTACAAACATGTATGCAAGTAAACAGATGTTTGCATGCTTGATTGATTTACATGCGTAAAGTATGTAAGTATCTTGTTAGATTTAAACATTTTATTATTATTATTTAGTCATCTACGTTTTTTTTTCTTTCATTTCCTTTATATCAAATTTTATTCCAGACCTTAATACTTTCGGAGAAAATGTTTAAAATTTTTTATCGAGTATAAAAAAATCCATTATTTAACTAGCGATTATAAATGTTTACGAAGTTACCTTCAGAAAAGATGATTCCCATGAACACTGAAAAGCCTGTGACACAGAACACGTTATCGAGGCCACCGGCGGCGAGTAACATCGTCGGAATCCCTTTGCCGACACCATAACGACGGTCTTGCAGGTTAACTAGGATTGGAACGGTTACCGCCGGGGAGAGCGCGCCGAGGATGCAGCTAAAGGTCACAAATAAATCACACGTGATTTACGTCAGGAATGAATAAATACGTAGTGGTTCAATAACATGAAGCTTGGACAAGGTCAACGGTCAATGAAAATTATCTATGGGGTCAAGGTCGAGAACTAACACGACAGAAATTTACAAAATCGTGTTTCGTAAATACTCGAGCACCACATCATTTCGTTATGACGGATTAATTTGAAATTTCGGAAAACATTTCTAAATGGAAAGACTGTTTTGCACAAGGAAATTAAAGTGTCCAATGTTAAATTGTTTTTGTGTTGTGTTAACTAATAAATTGCTGATATCATTATGTATCTATGTTCCGAAATTGAAAAATTTGAAAGATCGCGAGGCTTTGAAAAGTGTTTCAGTATATTTAGTTTAAGGTAAAGTCCCTGTAATAGCCCCGCTTCATTTCGGACCTCATGGCCTTTCACGGAGATAACCAAGGTTTCCTAATGTTTCATTAGGGTACCTTGGTTATCTTGGTAGAGGTTTAAGTGGTCCAAGACGTAGCGGAGCCATTGCTTGGACTTAACCTTAATGTAAAGCAATTGAGCTCGTGTCGAGAGTAAGGATACACCTCTGGTTACGTATGTAGGCCGAAAGTATTCCCTAAGAACACCGCTAGTTTACAGTAATTCCTGGAGAGATCATCTGAGGTCATCAGGGGTAATTCTACATTGTTTATTTTACAGAATACTTTCTCAAGGAACAGTCGGATTCTGCGATCGTTTGGGCAATAACGATAGTATCGCAGTCTACATTATGAATGTATTCGCAGGGGCCTTGTAAAAAAAAAAAAAAAAAAAAAAAAAAAAATATGGTTGTGAAAATTCGATTTACATGTAAAGCGTTGTTAGGATCAAAAGAGTCGTTATTATAGAAGTTATCTATATTTACTCACATGCGAGGCATTTTTTATACTATTATTATATTTTTCGAGATTCGATTCCTCAACGATTCTACTTATTCGCAGACACAAACACTTCCTGAATGATACAAAAGCGCGTTATTCTACTCTTTGTAAAAATCATGCACAGCGACTGACCTCTCATTGGCTTCTTGATTAGGCAAAAAAAAAAAAGATAAAAAAAAGTTCCGTTTCTGGTCGCTCGACCATCGCTCTTTTTTTACGACCGACCCTAAAAGTTTTTTTTGTTTTTTTTACCTTTCCGCCTTTAAAAAAAACCTGTTCCCCTTTTTTAACCTTTCGTTTCATGTAAAAAAAATCCCGACCTACCGCACCCCCTTTTTTTATTAGCCTGAAACCAGAAACGG
Source organism: Solen grandis (assembly GCA_021229015.1). Classification (NCBI taxonomy): domain Eukaryota; kingdom Metazoa; phylum Mollusca; class Bivalvia; order Adapedonta; family Solenidae; genus Solen; species Solen grandis. The sequence continues at coordinate 58,548,568 of CM037790.1, forward strand.
AACTATTTTTTGGCAACTGATATAAACATGACTTAGATTGTTATCGATATGTTAATTTATGTCATAATAATACTGAAGGAGTATTATATTGACAATTAATAAGGTAGTCCAACCATCATTCAATTAAAATCATGGTTCTTCAAATGCTTAAAATGATTTCAGTGCAGATTCAAGCATCCCTTAGTTCTTTGCTCAAAGTCTATAAAGACTTGCATTTGCTATAAATTCCTATGATCACTTAATGGACCATGATCATAATCTAAAAAATCATGGTTCTTCAAATGCTTAAATTGAATTTTCTAAAATGAAAATCGTTCAAATATTAATTTGGTCTTATCTTGCATCATCATCAATAGGTCAAACATGGGGTCAAACAGCAACGAATCATTAGCATGTTGAATGAACTAAAATTATCTTATATCCTGACGTCAATGCTTTGAAAAGACAGAAAACAAGCGCTCGGTGACATTTGTAACCCCCCCCCCCCCACACACACACACAACTGAGATAAGAAGTGATCACGAAAAAACACTCATAGATGTCTAATTTAAACTTGTATGCCATGATTAATTTTGAATTGAAGTTCAATGATTTTTCTGTCTTCTTTTAAGAAATAATTGAACTTTTCGTTTAATTTGTTATCATACTTTTTCTACTATTACAAAATATTATGTCCCAATTCGTATATATTTATTTACTTATAAAATGTTTATTATATAAATTGATGATAAATAAGAACTTAATGAGTAAAGCAGATTTCCTCTGCCTCTTACACGTTTATATGTCTGACAGCTAGTGTCTATTTTTAGGACTCCGTGTACGAGCATATATCCAACATTCCTACGCGTGAAGTCAGTTAGTGTAAAAATGTAAGATACAATTCACGATCGACACGTGTCTTAAGTCCGCCCGCTATGTAGCTAAACAGAGCCTTACATGGGTGGTAAAAGTATCATTTTCGGAAACCAAGCATATATTTCAGACAATCTGCAGCTAAATCCGGTACAAACGGGAAAGGCGTGAAAGATAACCTACTTGCGTCATATCCTTCTACAATATAGTTTCACAAACGAATGCAGTGTTGTCCTTTTGTAGAAACATGCATTTAAATATCATAACAATCAAAAGCGACACAGAGTATGGTAGATAAAGTACCCTAACTATAAATCACTTTGTTACAGATTTTAACCCTTTATATCATCCTGACGCATTTTCACGCATTGGTAAACAGTGCAAACCCAGATCAGACTGCTCCTTCCACGGTCCATTGCTTCCTCTATACCACTTAAAGATCAGTAAATAAATATCCATTAACTCATCAATGTGTACATGAATGTTTATGAGGAAAAGGGTTAAAGTAGCTCATTCACAGATGGTCATTGACTAAGAATTTGATTTTTTTTTATCTTAATGTGTGTATTACATCTTTCAATGCCCATCTACAGGCGGTCACCCAATGTAACCATCCGTGATTGTAAAGAAAAATGAGTTGTTACCCAATCACAGACAATACCGTCACAAACGGTATTGAAACTATATTTAGAATCATAAAACCTATATTTAGAATTTCTATTTTCATTTTCTGTCACTTAGCTGATCACATTTACTCTTTGAGCATGCGCTAACTTCATGGGCTGATCTTACGAAATCGCTACCCTGATCTGGTGAAGACGCCATGTTGCGGAGCGTGTTATCTGGTGCCACAAGCACTCCCTCGGGGATACCGTATCCTATATTTAAACGATTTCGTCGAAGTTGTGTTTACGAATATAGCGTTTTCCCGTGTAATGTGCCCAACTGTTGCTGAGTTTATTTGTCAGGAAACAAAGCCTTCACCAAATGCGGTCAGGTTGACATCGACTCGTAGAACGAGTTAAAATTGTTAAAAATGTGACATCGTGGTTTAAAAGTCGTTGAACAAGAATAAAACAACACTTTTATTCCAAATATTTGAAAGAACCTAAATTGATGATATTGGGTTTGAGCTGAAACACATAGTTTTATTATAGAATCGAATATTGTCGTTTCATTCAAGAATTCAAATAAGATTTTATAAATGGATACAATGAAATATAAAAAATAATTAGAAATTTGGAGACATAATATCTAAATAATTATCAAATATCGAATATTACCCAAGTAAAAGGCTCCATTCCCATGGAAACCCGAGCAGGAAATGGGAGACAATCGTTGATGTGATGATTTCGAATAAACACGGCAGGAAGGCAAGCCGAAGCACAGCCCACGAAAGTTTCCGAAGCTTTCCGACATCCAAACCGAGTCCGGCTCGGGTCAATATGACTGTTAGAGCAATTTTCCTGAAAAAATCAGAAAGAAAATATTTTCAAGGGAGGAATAAAATCTATACATCAAAGATATCATTAAATCAATTGCATTTATAAAATCGGCTTGATGTCTTTGGCTATTTACAAAAACATCTACTTGTTAGCAAGATGGGGAAATAAATTTAGAAATCAATAAACAGTCAATCATTCTCGAGTGGCCATTGACTTGAACAAGCGAAAGTAATCGCTATAGATGGGATACCTTAAAACATAACATGAAACGCACTGGGAGAGTCGATCGGTTATCCTCGTCTGAACGCAATTTAATATTTAATATAGCAAGTTCTAGTGGATTCCCCTTGTCCATTTCTTACTGTAAATTATGCAGTAGTTATTTTCTAGTTGTGACATTTCTGTGTTATCAAAGTATATATATTGAATACAGGTAAAATACGCCGATTACCAGTAAATCGTTATATATTTTGTCCTTTGCACAAACGTTTGTGGGACGAAGAGTACACCTTCTTATCTACTTACCTGATTGCTGTTGACCATTTGGGGTTGATATTTTCTCCGATGACCTTGACCCCAGGCACGTTTCTTAGCAACACACCCATGATCAACATTCCTGTCAATACACATCGATGCAATTCATTTTCTGTATTTTTAAGTAACAATTGCACAAATAAACTACACATGTAACAGGGACATAGCTTGGCCCGTTTCCTATACCTCCGGGCGGTACAAATGAAAAAAAGAAAAGAAAGTTAATGCAAGTAAGAAATATATTCAAAAAAATATATTCAGCGAAGACGGGGATTAAAATTACCGTATATTGTAAAATATATGTAAAGCGTCCGCTCTACCGCAATCGGCGGCGAAAACATGATTGCAATGAAGCGCACCGATGACCGTCTCTCAGCGATACAGCTCGGGACTAACTTCGGTCCGAAAAAAATTCTCAAAACCTCTTGATGGACCATGATCAATATCAGTTGTAGAGTTAAGCCAGTGTGGCTTGCAACATAAAATAGATCTTTCAATTTAATTCATTAGCAAAAAATAAAACGGCATATATTATGAATTGTGTAATATAGACAGAATATATAATGAAATCAACCCATGTGAAAGCAATTTTATACGTATGAAGAAATAATTATTATAGCAAAAATATAATTTGTTGCGTTGCTATTTTTATATGTTACTGTTTTGTCGGCATATTAATTAACATGTAGATCTGGCGATAATATACAGGCAGTTGTAGTCCTCTGAGGAAGGGGGGGGGGGGGGGGTGATGATGAAATTTTCATGAAAAATGACGATTTAAAATAATATTATCAGATTCAATCAAGACTTACGCAAATGATACGCAATGTGCACATATCTGACGTAAAATAACAGTTAAACGCATTGAAAGATTAAAATTACGCCATTCAGTTGTTTTTTTTTTTGTACGGATGTCAATATATTCTTATCGTTTACATTTTGCATCGGTTAGTATTCCCGAAGACAATCCCTAATCGGAAATAATTTCGATTTTAATAACCGTCTCTGAATCACAACTTGATTATCTGCTACGTCATCAATTTATATACTCGCGATTTATTAACGGAAATATACGGAGGTCTACGGAAAACGAAGATATGCAAATCATGTATTTTTGTTAACAAATGACCTTTCGTAAAAGATTCTTTCTTATTTATGCATTGTTGGAATGGTGTCCTCAACGAATATGGGCAGATTGCTTTCCATAATAAAACTGTAACACACATTTTGCTTTTCTGTCCGATGAACATATATACATGTACTGGAAAAATAATGGGCATTTAATAGTTCATACGGGAGACAAAACCAACCAAACGGGGAAGATTGGTTGTAATGATTCCAATAAACCTGTCACCTGTGTCAATCTCTCATATCCAATGTCTGAAACAGTCAATATAGCTTCTTTCATTATGCATGAATTTCAGAAAATAACACTTATAAATATTAAATCCTAGACACTGGTATATCAATGGATGATATCGATTTAGTTTTAATGGTTGCCAGGGTATGCAGTTATAAAGGTGCCCATACCGTTTATGGCCAACGCCACTCTACCGTCCAAACAAAGCCGACATTTTTAGGGTGTACAAATCATACTCCCCGTGTTAATTGGCAGAATGTACGTCGATTGGGTGAAAATCGTTATCCTATTATGAATCGACCAATGAGGAGACTGTATTAGATATTACTGGTAGACGAAGTGGCCCAGTGCGAACTAATGCAATAAATGACGCGATTAAGCCACCATAGAAAATGTTGTCTATGGTGGTCACTGGCACCATTTATGTAACCACCAAACGAAAAGTACAAGAAGGCCGTTTGATAGTTTAAAATGATATCAAAAATGATGCTGTCTTTTCAATCAAGAAATAATTTACCTGAAGAATATAATTTGAAATGCGTTAATAATATCATTATTACCGCCGGCCCAGGGCGGCGATATTATACTATCGAGCAAGAAAGCAACTTTTTACTCCCGCACCGCTGAAGTATTAGAAAAACAGGTTCCTTCTCAGTCGGTCGCAGAAAGATAAACAGATAAGTTTATGCCGGGAACAATCTCTGGGAAAACTGCTTTGACCGCTGGGAAATCTTGACTGGTTTTTAGGCTACCGGAAGTAAATGTTGCTAGGACTGGTAGTCGCATAATTGGGTAGATTCGATTGGAGTACGCCCCTTTGTTCTTTGCATTTCTTATTCCACTTCTCATTTTTGCGCAGCTTATAATTCTCATCGACAAGGATAGGTTCAAGTACATGTTTCAAGAAAATTATGCATACATTCTGATCGAAACAAGACTACGCCTAGGTGCATAAAAGGGAAATATCAAGCGTATGTCGCTTATATCCATGCTATAAGTGATCAACACCTGATTAATGTGTGTAGAGCAGTTATAAATTTAGCTTCCTATTTCACGTGAATGGGGATTTATTTCTAATATCAGCTATAATACCTCTCCTCCAATTTCAGGTACTTCGACATATAACTTCCCTTTACGTCACAGTATAACTTTCTGTTCATTGGCCAACGGCATTTTTAGCTTTTTTATAATGTTAATACTTGTCATTACTATTATTATTATTATTGGCAGTAGTTTTATTGTGTTGTTGTTGCTGCTGCTTGTTTAAAGCTACACTGTTCAGAGCAAAAGTTTTTGCAAAATGTCAATGCGAAGAACAGCGTGGAAATGTGAACTTTAAAGCTGTTATTTTTGTTAAGTAACTGCATATCAGCACGTATCATGACCTCATAATCGGATGTTTTAACTGCTCATTTATGAGGGTTTCTTTCGGGGCGAGCATGACTTAACAATTTTATTTGCCTGCCCGCATTCCAAAATTAATTGTGCAGTAAATAAATTACATCGGCTCAATCTATATGCAAATAAACAAACATTCAAACCTACCAACTTGTAGACAG
>CM037790.1:58562048-58612048 GCA_021229015.1 Solen grandis
AAGACCTATGTGAACAGCATAAAAGCAGATCAGCCTGTGAGTCACTCGCAGGCTGATCAGGTTTTATGCTGTTCGCTGCTCCTCAGTGGTCTGGAAATGAGGATTTTGTAATTAAATTTGGTAAGGTTTAACTGTGGTTTTCTGCAGATCAGGCTTTATGTGGTACCTATTGAGTGCGTCAAAATGAGTCTATATGAGGGAAAGGGTTAAGTTATCAAAGGGTTAACAAATAAATGTTCTTTTCTAAAGGAAATAGGGCTTAAACACGTCATGCTTTTTCTTAAATTCAGACATTTTTATAAGAACTTATGTAGATCTCATGCTATATTTTGTATCAGTTGTTTATTGGTCAGTGGAAGTTTCTGGTATATCATCTGTTTTCAAACAATTTCTTTCCATTTCAGATTATCGTAGCCAGAATTTCAGAGGCCATGGACAATGCTTAAGGACAGCGCCCCCTATAGTGGGCCAAAAAGGCATTTAAAGGGACACAACACATATCTTGATTTTGATTGCCTAATGCAAGCTTTGTTAAAATTTCATTTTCTTATATAATTGCTGATTCAAAAAGACGAGGATTCACCTGCTGCCTGGAATAGAATTTGGACAGTTTTACATTTTAGGATAGTTCGTGACGATATTGTCCAAATAGAAATATGTGATTTTGAGTGTTTACAAAGATTGTATGAACTTTAAGTGAAAATTAGTTTTGTTTGGGGAAAAAAAAAAACTTTAAATGTGCTAGAGTGCAATATCCATGAAATATCTTTGACTGTTCCTAGATGAATGTTAGAATTTGTACAAATGAATGAACTGTATTGAATGATTCAGTAATTAATGATGTTAAACACTTAAGTTCTGCTGTACATTTGTACTTTGAATGTTAATGGACGACATATATGTTTTTTTTTTTTTTTAATTGTTTTTTTTAAGATTTTAACACAGCAATTTTTGTTATCCCATTTGATTAATCTTTCTATGGAAACTCAAATCAATATTAAGTCATATAATTATATGTAATCATACTGCCTTATAAATGGCAACTTGTAAGAACATATTTACCTTTTGTTTTAAATTTTTAAAAAATTTTTTTGGCCGGGTTTATATAGAGACCCTGCATACACTTACATAATCTCCAAACGGAAAACTCACCCATTCAAAAAGGAAGTTAAAATTTTGCGAAGGAGCTTCTGTGATTTATTTAACATCATTTTCTTAGTAACTATAAGTAATGTACCTGAAGTATCCATAGCATGATCTTTGAAATGCCTGTTCTTTAGAAGGTAATGTAGTTCCATGACTTTGCTGTTGACTATGTTTGTCTTACAAGTCCCTTCTGTAGCAGGTCACATATCTTTATAGACTTTGATGGCTGTATTCTTTGATTGTCTTCACCTTTGAAGAACTGATTGCTTTTATTTGAAATGATTTGGTATAGCCTATTTTTATATCCTTCAAATTAGATATGTTAAAATACTTATATAAAGTGCTATTTTGATGGTTTGTATACAGATGGTATACAGACGTGTTAGATGTATACTTTGTCATTCCTTGGTTTTATCTTGCCATTGCTCATTCTTGTTGCTCCTGATGTGTTTACAAGGAAAAACATCGAGGGTAAATGAAGCATCTTCTTTGTGTTCCAAATTAGAAGGACATTAGAATTGGAAGGAAGATGTTGCTCACAAATTTTTAGTGGTTAATGACTGGTGTGTATCACCAGTCACATGCTGCAGAGTTTGTCTTGTTAATGATAGGACCACTGGTGTATATCGCCAGTCACATGCTGCAGAGTTTGTCTGGTTAATGATAGGACCACTGGTGTATATCACCAGTCACATGCTGCAGAGTTTGTCTTGTTAATGATAGGACCACTGGTGTATATCACCAGTCACATGCTGCAGAGTTTGGTTAATGATAGGACCACTGGTGTATATCGCCAGTCACATGCTGCAGCAGTGGTCAGTTGCTGTAGTGTTTAAATTGATTTTGGTGTTTAATTATAGTAGTTGAGTAAGGACATATTGTAGAATGATAGTCATTAATGAGATTATTAAAACTATGAAATGATATAGGGAACACACGAGGTAAACCTCTTATGAGGCAGTGAAGAAAACTTAAGGCAAAACACTAACCTGCAGGCAATTGGAGGGGATGTGAATTGTATACATGGTTATCTGTCAGTGACATATGTTAATGTTACAGGAATTGATATAAAAAGGTGCGCCCATATTTGGATTATGCCCCCATTTAGATTTTGCTGTTATCATCATCAGTTTGGAATAAGTATTAAGCACATTTGAGCAGTAGATTGAATAATATTTAACAGATTAATAAATGCTTTTTTTTTCAATTCATGATATGCCTCATACCCTTTTGTAACAAGAGAGTTTATTCATGAAGAGAAAGGCTGATTGTGGTATCACATTGTATTAAAGAACATCAGTGAGAAAAGAAATATACAGAATTCACATAAATGGTTTTTTCCATGTAGGTACCATTAAGGTTTCAAGTAATGTTGCTGAAAAAGAATGCAGCGCAATAGTAATTCTATCACTCTTTGTAGACCTTTATTCATCTGTATTATTTGATGGCAAAAATGTATTTGTACCTACATGGAACTTTGTGTGTGGGGGGGGCACTGTTCGTCATTTTGGAGTAAGTCTTTTTCAAGGGTTGACTATAATGTGTAGCTGACTTGATTTTCAGCTTTTATCAGCTCTGATTAATAAACACCTGGTTGGAACTATGTTTTAATTGTGTTTATCAGCATGGTGCCCAGTACACCAGAATCCTATACTTTAGGATATATTTTATCACAATAACATCAAAATTTTACTAACGCAATTTTTTCTTGAACCCAAATTTTATGAATGCCCCCCTTCCACTTGAAATTATTACTGGTGTATAAAGACATTTTGAAGACAGTTGCTGGAATATCTTTCATCATTTAGCCTGCATTAGTGCCCGAGATAATGTTAAATGAAACAGCTTTGTTGAAGACAATGCCATCTGCTGATGTTCACATACTTGTTGTATTTTTATATAAGTACTTTTAGTTGTGCTGACTTTTTTTTTAGATGGGATGAAGTAACTTCCATTCTTTTTTTCTTTTTTTTTGCCATTTTGTTATTATTTATTGATATTTTGTTTAGCTTCTTAGTGTATACTGACTATAATAGAAAAAAAATGCAATAAAAAACATACTAGACTTTGTGTTAGTTGTGCTGAAGCCATTTAAGGTTATCCTTCCATCAATAGATTATAATCAGGGTCTTTCAAATGCTTAAAAAGACTTCAGTGCATATGCAGGCATCCATTTACTTGAGTTATAGGCTTTTTTGCACAAAGTCTACAAAGGCTTGCATTTACTATAAAATCCCACGATCATTTGATGAACCATGATCACAGTTTAATCATGGATGGAAAACCTTAAGTTAAAGCTAACTATAGCGGGGTCTTTAGTCCGTAAATAGTTGGATTATGTCGGGATAATATTGACCCTAATGCCACCGGTCTTCACCCTAAAAAAATCCAAGATCATTAAAAATGGTATTTGAATAGTTCCTTGCTTGGTGCTTAGATTATTATTATGGTTTCTATATATGAAGGATGTGACTATTTTTGCTTTTAAACTTTGAATGCTTGTTCTTGACCATCACCCTATCTGTTGGCAAGAGTAAATAATTATTATAATTAGGACGAAAAACTCTCATTATGTGTTATCCAATAGTGCTTAAGCCTTTCCCTCATATAGACTCATTTTGACGCACTCAATAGGTACTACATAAAGCCTGATCTGCAGAAAACCACAGTTAAACCTTACCAAATTTAATTATAAAACCCTCATTTCCAGACCACTGAGGAGCAGCGAACAGCATAAAACCTGATCAGCCATCGAGTTACTCGCAGGCTGATCTGGTTTTATGCTGTTCGCATAGGTCTTTTCATGGTGTCCTCTATGAGGGAAAGGGTTAAGCCGTATTTCCATAACTTGTTATTTCAGTGTGACTTCAATATAGTCAAGTTTTGGGTTACTTTGATGTCATTGTTCATAGACATATGCTATGCATTGCTGTATATCTCTTTAGTATTATAGTTTTAAAGTTGTTTAGTTTACACCCAACTTTCTCAAGCCCAGATCAAACAGTCTATTCCATATCATAATACGTTATCCTCTATGGAAAATAAAGTAGTCCTTTAGAAGTAGCGCTTATTCGGGGAGCATCGGTCGGTTTTACATATTATCTTGTTTCTTATGCAACTTAGTGTGTATATTTTACTGAAAAATCTAATCGCAGTGGATTTCCTGAACACCCCACATTTTGCAAACTTAGTTTTGGAGGTAAGCTCTTATGAAGTTCCGTCTGCAGGTCATTTGTCCAATACGGTGGCCTTTGAAACATCAAAAAGCCAGACATTTTCACTGTTATTTGCATCACTAAATCTTTTATCAAACCTGTAGAAAAGTTTGTGGCCGCAACCTTTTCTTTCGGCTAGTATCGACTTTGGGTGACAACTCTAAAACAGCTCTTTCAAAGATGGTCATTGATTTTTTCACTCTATGTTTGTACTACGTCCATCAACATCCATCTACAGATGCATTATCGCATCCTAAAGAGCTCACTTCTGATACATCTCTCCGGGGTAGCACTTCGTTTAAAAAAACACATGGCTACTGTGTCGGCACGTGTTTGAATATACAGTGAATTTAATTGAGGGTTATCTTACATCAGATTTCTGGGGGAGCGCTATCCGGAAAGAGCAACATGTACTGTGAATACAGCTCCTCATTTAGTACGAGAGCTATATTCGGTGAATAGACCTAACCGGCGAGCTGTATACGAAATCGTATCCAAATAAGCTACCCGGGGAGTTATATTCGAAGTAAGTTGTATAGGGTACGAGAATGCATGGTGACCCAATGCAGCCCTCCATAGTTATTAAAAAAAGGTTTCCCCTTCACAGGCAAAAGATTTATTACATTTTCGTTCAGATCTTTGAATTAATGTTTCTCTTCTTGTTTGTTCAAATAAAGTGGGTGTGATTTTAGCTCATCTTTGTCAATATTAACTTGAAACGATATCTTAACTACTATACTACTAAAAGTGTACAGGAATGTTCCTTGGGTGGTCCTCAAATAATTAAGTTCCATGCCAAAATTTGGTTGCCATAGCAACTAAAAGGGGGAAAATGTGAAACTTAAAGAATATTCTGTACAAAAGTACAGACTGGATTTAAAATATTTACACACAGATACTCTTTGCCTATTATGCATATAGTACAAATTGGAAAATCTTGTCCAATTTGGGGGGGCGCACAGATGTGTTGTGAGTGACTCTCAACCAAGATGAAAAAAATAATTGGATCAGTTGAAAAAGAAAAACATGGCTGCCAGGGGGTGGAGCCCGCTTTCCTTATATGTATATATGTAGAACAAACTTCCGTTCGGGCGCAATTGAATCCAGGAAGCACTGACCATCTGACCACAACTTTGTGTCATGGACAGAACATGGAGAGATAGAGTTGTCACGTGACTAAGTCTTATCTCTGATCTACAATCTTACAAAAGTCACGATGTGCCAAAATGAAGCTCACAACATTCATATGTTTTAGTAAGTGTTGCTATTTATTTCTGTTGTTGGTGATGTTATTTTTTACATCCTGAAATATGGCACCCACAATTATCATTACGTATGTGCTGTTTATGTTTTGTTCAACACAGGTGTGTTATTCTACATAAGATTTATTTAGTCTGACCGAAATACAGTTACAATATCAATATAAATTGTGTCAGCACTTAGAAAACTTAATAATGTGATGTCTGTATGTGTTTAACGTCCCATCAACAGTTTTCAATACTAATTATGTAGTTGTGAGGCCTGGTCTTCATGAGGTATCACACCGCAGACGTGGTATGATACCACACCTAGTCTCGAGTTGGTACCAAGCCACGAGAATGGATGAGCTAAAGACAAAAATGAAACAAAATCCGTGGCTATTGCAAAAAAACAAAAACAAAAAACGAATGTACTATCTACTATCTTAGTTATAATCAACAACAACAACAACACACATATCATCATTATCAATGGCAACATCATCATTAACAACATCATCATCATCATTTTTATTGATCAATGTCAATATTATCATCTCTTGACGAATAGGTAAATATATATATAAAAACAAAATTAGTTTCATGTTAGTTCCATTTCTTTTACCCACAATCGAATAGATATACATCGCTTGCATATGTTATTTCACCACGAAGGTCGTACACTCATATAGCTGCATTTACATTAAGATTTACATTATTTAGATATACATATACACACATATGTTAAAAACTGTATTTGCAGTTGACTATAGAAAAGAAAGCAATCAATTTTACCATGAATGACGAATGAATGCACCACAATATACTTCTACATGATAAGAAAGGAATGTTTACATTATTCAAAAATATGCAACATTATAACCAATTATTCAAGTTTACTTCAAAGTCGTTCCTCATATATATAACACGACTATATATTGGATTTGGGTCCAACATCCTTGAGGTCATGACGTATAAAATTACGCTGTTTTGGGGGTTAAATATTTCAGCAGTTTTTATGTTGAATACAGTCTCTGTACTGTACTGTTTCCACGTCTTCTGCTGAGGATATCCGCTTCTGTAGACTCAGATCACTTTAACATGGGGATCTGCAACTGCTCGGTGGTAGCTAGGTAGCTCCGTTTCTTTTTCTACAGGGCCAAACTTAACTTGTTGCTTTCAACGGTGCACTGTTCATGGCATGGGATGTCTACTTCCTGCCTCGGCCATACCGTATATCACCAGGGCTGTGAACATATTCCATAGGGAACTGGCAGGGAATCCCTACACCCAACTTCCACTGGGAGTAACTAAGCACGCCACCCCTTTTGTTTACTTTTGTCCATCAGCCCAGCTGTAAGCTTTGGCAATTTTCTTACTGATTCTGGACGTTCGACTTATGGATATATCACAGTAATTGCGAGTCAAAATGAAACGAAGCTTGACGTAACAAAATTTGTAACTCGTCATGTGCATGGTTGTAGGATCCAGAACTTTCAAGGTCAATGTCATCCCAATTCCTGCGAAATCCATTCAACTGTGATGAATATTTATCATCAAAGTGTATTATTGAAAAGGTATAATTTTATGGACTAGGCATAACCATCATAGTACTGAGGTTTCTATTTTCTATGTTTGTCTCTGAGAAATACCTTTGGGAAGTTCGACGAGACATACAAAAATTGGGAAAAAAATGTATTGGTATATCTCCCTTGCTTAGCGCTCAGCATATAAGGGTAGTTCAAGGACTGGTTGGCTTGGTGTCAGGATAATATGACTGGATGTGGTATCATGCCACATGTCTACGGCATGATACCGCAGTGTGGCAGTTCCAGGACTGATTGGCCCTGAGTCAGGATAACGTGACTGGATGTGGGTATCATACCACATGTCTTCGGCGTGATACCGCAGTGTGGCAGTTCCAGGACTGATTGGCCCTGTGTCAGGATAACTTGACTGGATGTGGTATCATGCCACATGTCTACGGCGTGATACCGCAGTGTGGCAGTTCCAGGACTGGTTGGCCCGGTGCCGGGATAATGTGACTGGGTGTGGTATCATGCCACATGTCTACGGCGTGATACTGCAGTGTGGCAGCACTATATCTGTAGTTTCCAAATGATTGAAATTTCGTCATTTGGACGTAAAACCCAATAAAAAAACATGGTTTAAGAACCGCAGTTGGTCCTTTTGCCGACAGACCGTTTTTGGTATCCTTCTATATGTAAAGTTTTTTATCCATTTGATCTCTACTTGCACTTCTTCTGGTGTTTGTTAATTTTCAATATAGTTTTGTTGAATTTATCATTGGACATTTTTTGTTTTTCCTTATTCTCTCACTAGTTCTTCATTTATTCACACGCACTATTTTTAACGCAAGTGATTTTAGACCTTTAACATAACGTATTTCATAGCCAAGCACATGAAAAAAGTGCAAGAACATTCATGAATGTCATAACGATGTGATGTTAAGTTGTAAACCAAACGTACACCTGTATTATAAAAAGCAAAATCTTGAAGAAGCTACTTTTACGCCCACCAAGGCTCGTGAATACCTGTACAAACACACTAATTAAATTGAACAGTATACATGTACTTGAAACCCTTTTTCCAGGTTTCTGTCTTGTAACAACGGTAACCGCTAGGGTTACGCTTCCAAAGGGATGCGAACTATTCAACTACGCCTGTAAGTACTCAAGCACTTAAAGTGGACAATAATATAATATTTTCTTTGAATGTTAGTAATAGTAATAACAATGATGACGCGGAGGTTTTATTTTTTATGCACTGATTTAAATAAAAGAAAGTCAAGACAAAATCCTTTTATAGAGGACATCTTTTAGGACAATATTATTTGGTAGTTTGAACTGGAAAAACAATCAAGTAACAATCTACAGATTGCCAAAGTAAAACAACGTATAAAGGATATTTATAAACAAAACTGGCATTCAAGCAGTCTTTCGTCATATAGGATATTTAAACTTGAATTGATACAGGAAAAATATTTATTTTGAATTAAATATAAGAAGTATAGAACTGCAAAACAAAATTTAGATTTTCTTCATACGATCTAGCGGTAGCAACTTGGACATATACAAATATCGATATAAATGACCGCTAATATTTGCAAAGCAACATGGGAGTAACTGACACAGAATATCATATACTACTAGTCTGTCCGAAATACAGAAAAGTCAGATCTAAATTCTGATCACCATGTCATTGTAGATGGCCAACAGTAAGAAAATTGGTGCCAGTCCTATCAGCTGAATCGATAACATTATTAAAAAGTCTATTCAAATTGATCTATTCTATTTTTAAACTAAGGAAATAATGGTTAATGAATACATGTATAATTATGTTATCTTCAATTGCATCGAAAATTGACTGATTCATTGTGTTATCCTGATATATTGTATTTCCTATGTTATTTTTCAGTAAATTAATGAAGAGCCTACGTTAATTACTCTCTACAGTAAATACATGACATGTATAATTATAATAATTAGACCTCCTGAAAATAGTTATATTTCATTTTATACATCCGTGAGTTTGATATAATCTGGAGTTCGATATACCAGGTTTCTTTATAAATATGTGGAGAAAACCGTCAATTCTATTTTTACAAAGAAAAGTCTATATTTTTTTTTTTTTTTCCAGTGAATTTGAACCACATTATCGGGAGACGATTCGTGTTGGATACCCTGCACCTTCCTACCTTTCCCAACATCCACATTAACAGCACCATCATCAACACTTATGTGAAGAAAACCGTGACCGATGCTGTTACACACTACCTACCTGGTAACATTTGATAGAATCCGTCAGATTGGTTAAACACTTCACACTGTAACTATATAAGACTGTGTAGCCCGGTCGAGATTCGACCTCGGTCACGACATAAGACCGATGCATATTATGGTTAGTTCCTTGGCTGACTGACAGTGTTGGATTAATACAAGAATGTATGGTATCGTGCCACAAGCCTACATGCGACAGAACTGCATGACTCGTATAAAACTGTTTCATGTCACCAAATAACTGATATTCTGTCGGTGGGATGTTTGGAACTAAAGAAACTAACATTAAAACGAGAGCAAATTTATTAAAAGATTACATGATAACTGTTTGTATGCCACTGACTGTAGAAAGAAAGAGCGTGAAGACAAAACATGAAATGATGTTATATTTTTCATCGATATATTTCTTTTGATAGGTTCTTCGGTCATTTCCAGCGGATGCAAGATTTGTAAGTACTCTCATAAAGTTATAATCATTTTGTTACCACATACGTAAAAGCATCAGATATGGTAACATTTCTATTGCTTCAAACCGTATTTAAGGACCACAATGGAATTAAGCCTAGAGCGTCCACATCGGTAGCGGGAGGTCTTGGGTGCGATCCCAGGCCGTGACGTACCAAAGTCGTAAAAAAATGGTACTGGTATAGATCCCTTGCTTGGCGTTCAGCATATAAGGGTAGTTGCAGGACTGGTTGGCCCGGTGTCAAGATAATGTGATTGGGTGTGGTATCATGCCATATGTCCACGGCGTGATACTGCCGCACTATATATCTGTCTCAAGTAGACATCGTCTCCAAATGACTGAAATACTGTCGGTGGGGAAATATAAATAAGAAGCAAGTCATAGTTTTCATGATTATAAATATCATGTGGTTTATTTTGCTTGTTTTGAACTATTATGTGTTTTATATACAATATGTTTTATGTTATAGCCGCGTCGACTTCATCATCCACAGATATTGGTACGTGACTTTATTACTTACCGTTTATTTAATTATGCTCAGATAGGTCCTTCTGTCACGTCGGTCAGAACATAAAGTATTATACAACTCACTCACCCCCCCCCCCCCCCCCCCCCCGTCACACACAACACACACATATCAGTACATTGTCATCTGATTGTATATATATGTATCAATTGTCAATAATGAAGTCTTTTCCATGTTCGAACCCTAATCTTTCGAACGAGATTTCATCCAATACATAACCTACTAACGGCGTCTTGACTAGTACGTAAGAATGTCACAGACAATCGTTGAATCGTTATGTAAAATTGTTGTGGCCTCTAGTGTGGAAGTATCGGGATGACAGCTCTAGCAACACTTGAAGAGGCGTCGGTTTAAACTTGGATTTTAATATATTGCAAATTAATAAGAAAAAGGTTAGAAATGAGTTTTCACATTCAGATATTACAATATCTTTACCTTTGTGTTTGTTACGTTTTTGGTAAACTTGTTACATCCAGCGACTTTACATTTAGATTCGATATAAGTAGATTTTTTTATATTGTGATTGATGACTTGAACATACATACATGTATAATCTTTGACTCATAACCTAGTATATTTGTCGTCGAACAGAAGGGAAATACCTAGGGTTGGGAGAGGTGGTTTTGAAAGTGTTCACATATATGTGTAATACGACTTTAGTGGGAAAATAAATGAAGATTGTAGGAGACAAATACGACTTTAGTGGGAAAATAAATGAAGATTGTAGGAGACAAATACGACTTTAGTGGGAAAATAAATGAAGATTGTAGGAGATAAATACGACTTTAGTGGGAAAATAAATGAAGATTGTAGGAGACAAATACGACTTGAGTGGGAAAATAAATGAAGATTGTAGGAGACAAATCATGCAACATTTAAGGTCCCCATGCGTTAGTTAAAAAAATGAAGTGAACTGAACATCGCACAGAATTCTTGTTCTATCGTGCCACTCTTTTAGCACGTTGTATGGCATACCCATTTCGTTCTCCAACGATATGGTCGTAATATTTAAAAGTATCCATGAGACTTGCACGTGTGCCAAACACAACGAGAAAGAAAATATACGCTCAAAATATATGCGCTTTGAGTTTATAAGTACACAGTAGTGTGTTCACAGGGCTTGTTATAATTATGTGTGTCGATATACTTTTATTACATGTTCTTGAAATGAGTTTTAAATCACACCTGTTTTTCATTACTGTAATCTTTGAAATTGTATTAAGCTAGGGAAAGGGTCGTAACTAAGTTTGATAGAAATTGTGGCCCCACCCCATTTCAAATACAGTAATTAGAAATAAAACATGTTTAAACTAAAATCTACTAGAAGGATCTACCACTTTATTGTATGGCCTTTAATACGGCAGGTCCACGATTGTCCTAGGAATGTCCCAAACTCATTGTTGTAGATCTGCGTGGGCGTAGCTGGGCCTTAACTGATGTACAGGCTCGGGCTCCCCGGGGATGTTTTTTTTTTCAGATACACGTGGGTGCGTTTTACGACCGCGATATCTGGAGCAAAAATTCTTTAATATTGCACGTTTTGAAGCATTTTAAACATTTTGAAATACCATACCGGGAGATAGAGTCAGTAGAGGGATCTACGACAGTGGTCTGTTGTGCTACGTCATCGCAGTCAAGAGAAATCGAAAATAATTTCACTGAACTTAGATAACCATATTGAAACTATATAGGATTAAGTTGTTCTTTATATTCAACATAATCAGTTGGAAAGACAAAACAGTAGAAACTTATTTAATTACAGAATTTCTAAAGGCAATAAGTGCCACAAACAATTTCAAGCTGTGTTTTGTGTGCGATGGACTCCAAGATACCAAGGGAACATGTAACAACATCACAATCTGCACCAAAACCTCGGTAAAATGCCTATATACTTCATTAATTTAATTGATGTCTATAATAACTTTTAATATATGTCCTAAAAGGAAATCCCGAAATATAGATGATAAAACAGCAGGCGATGTTTTGTTGTTGACATATTTATTCATCAATGCGTCCGGACCTTACATTCAGTCATTTATTTATAGGCACGGCGTTTTTATTTCTTAACTTGAATTAACTGGGTTATGCCTAGTGTTGGACTGATCAGTCCTTTCGTCGACGAATCGGTAACGAGAACCGCATTGATTAATTGTCGATGATGATTTCTTATTCGTCAATAGAGTTTCTGCATGTTATTTTTTTAGATAGAATAGCGGGTTTGGGTTGGTAACAACGTAATTGTCAACTTATTTCTGATTGTATAGCTCGATGCCGTCTGTCACTGTTTTGGTCTACATTGCTACAGTAATATTTAGACTTGTTAACCGTGAACATTATCAAATACTACAAATAATAACAAAGGCATTCGCATTTTATTGTTATGTTTTGATATTTATCTTAAGTTTAAAAAGTTCTGAATTCTTAGTACAGTCTGTATACGAAATACGATTTCACCAGTATTAGTATGAGATCACTGATTAATGATTAATCAGCCAGAAAGACAGACTGATTAATCGACAGTTTTTAGGACTGATTCCCACCACTAGTTGTGCCATCCTTAAGTAGTACTAAACAATGATAAAGCAAATACGAGTACGGCAAGAAAACATAATGAAACGAAAAAAAAACAAAAAAAAAACACACATTTTTAGGACCTCTATTTTTTTTTTTCAATTTACGCCAGTATTGTTACATCGGTCACAACCGGGACTACACCGGAAAGAACGGTACTGAGTTCCTACATCCGAACGCCATCTCACACGGCTGCTGTGACCCGAAGCACCCCCACTGTCACACGGTAAGTATTTCCGGGTATATCGTAACATTATGGTGGCCCATTCTAGTCTAAAGAAGAATTTAAACGACCATGACGCTCTCTTTCTGTATGTGTAGCGTATCACCTTGATTACTAGTAGTTACTAGTACAACGACTGTATGATAACGGCGAGAATTGTATCTACATTTCAGTACAAAATATTATTGACAATTTCTCTCATAATTACGACATTGCTTCTCTCCTAGATTTCTAATCATGTTTATGCGGATTTTATCACAGGGCACGGCTCTGGTCAAAGACGCTGTGAACAAAGTGAATAAAGCCAACTACACGATGTCCCTTTGTTCGACACCCCTCTGTAATGCAGGTATCACCATTACCGTCATCCTCGTCGTTTCGGGATTCACTTTTAGTTTAACCATTTGTTTTTAAACCTTTTAACATTCACTATTCATTCGTCTTCGTCCTTTGACTTGTGCAGTTGCGTTCTTCTCAGTTTCATATCCTACTTTTGAAGTAGTTTTATGCTGCGTTGTTTACATCGCAACATATTACAACTGATCGTGGGAATCTCAATACCGGATATCCAAATCTAGTGCCTCTGGTGGACATGCTATATATGCACCTGTTCGCTCTCACCATCGTTATACAACAGATAAATATGTTTGCATGATGAGCTCCTGTTCAGGCGCGTGTTATTTTTTAC
Organism: Solen grandis; assembly: GCA_021229015.1. Classification (NCBI taxonomy): domain Eukaryota; kingdom Metazoa; phylum Mollusca; class Bivalvia; order Adapedonta; family Solenidae; genus Solen; species Solen grandis. The sequence goes on from CM037790.1 coordinate 58,575,922, forward strand.
TATCTTACATGACTTAAAATAATAGTAAATCAAAGAAAACTTGTTTTGCATTTATGTTATGTAAGATATGTAAAAAATATTATATAAGTTGTCATGACACACAACGAATGATTACTATGCAATGATGCGTAAGCGCGAAAACTAATCAATGAAAATACATGTGCTGTGATTGAAATTGTGTGACGTGAGCCAGAAGGGTGTTCCACATGTAGCACCTTTGACATGTAATATGTCCTTGCTTTATCTAATAGATATATAGCAAATAAAATATGTCGTTTATTAATATATGTTCGGCATTTACAGTAAAATGATATATTTGCTACAAGATTCATTTTATGCAGACAATCAATAAAACAGTTCCAAATGACAAGCCACTTGACTTTCTATTCCACTGTTCCAGTTTATGCTTCACGCAAAATTAGGACCCTCAATCCTTTGACTTGACTTATTTCATATGTTTTAAATTTCTTCTTTTATTTTTTTCTGCTTTGAAGTACTTTCTGTTTTCAGCTTTACTATATGGTCGGTTTTTGTTTTTATTTTGCACAGATTTAAGATCGCAGAAAACAGTATTGAGCAAAATTAGTAAGTTTTAACATTGTCTTTCTATATATAATATAATAATGATATATAATAAATGTAAACGTTAAATTCAATGAATTCAGCACATAATATAATTTATAACGGAATGTTTGATCCTTCCTTCATTGCTTTTCAAGATTTTCGGGGTTATTGTTTCCTGTGTTATGTTGATAACCAGTGTTATGTTAACGTCTGTGTTGTGTTTACTCGTGTGTAATGTGTAATGTTAACTCGTGTGTTATGTTAACTCATGAGTTATGTAAACGTCTGTGTTGTGTTAACTCGTGTGTTATGATAAATTCTCTGTTATGTTAACTCATGAGTTGTGTAAGCTTCTGTGTTAACTCGTGTGCTAATTTAACACAGGTCTGGGTTATGCTGACTCCTGTGATATGTTTGTTTCTGTAATATGTGAACTCCTGTGTTATCGTAACTTTAATATTTATATTGCCTTACTTGGACACGTAAGAAAGTCTATTGAAAGATAGAATTTCAGACATGCCTCTTATCTAAATATATACGATATTGTTTGTGTGTTCGTATTTATGCGATTATGAAGTAAACATGTTTATTTTTCTTTTAATTTCAGCGGGAGGTTTGTATCTTTTAATTAATGTCCTCCTCAAGCTTCTGATTATGTGTGTGTGTACTTATTAAATGTAGCTAAGAAATTAAACGGTTGAGCTCTTTATACTTATACAACTTATAGGCAAATCCTTTTAGCATTATATAGAACTATACTTATACAACTTATAGGCAAATCCTTTTAGCATTATATAGAACTATACTTATACAACTTATAAGCAAATCCTTTTAGCATTATATAGAACTATACTTATACAACTTATAGGCAAATCCTTTTAGCATTATATAGAACTATACTTATACAACTTATAGGCAAATCCTTTTAGCATTATATAGAACTATACTTATACAACTTATAGGCAAATCCTTTTAGCATTATATAGAACTATACTTATACAACTTATAAGCAAATCCTTTTAGCATTATATAGAACTATACTTATACAACTTATAGGCAAATCCTTTTAGCATTATATAGAACTATACTTATACAACTTATAAGCAAATCATTTTAGCATTATATAGAACTATACTTATACAACTTATAAGCAAATCCTTTTAGCATTATATAGAACTATACTTATACAACTTATAAGCAAATCCTTTTAGCATTATATAGAACTATACTTATACAACTTATAAGCAAATCCTTTTAGCATTATATAGAACTATACTTATACAACTTATAGGCAAATCCTTTTAGCATTATATAGAACTATACTTATACAACTTATAGGCAAATCCTTTTAGCATTATATAGAACTATACTCATACAACTTATAGGCAAATCCTTTTAGCATTATATAGAACTATACTTATACAACTTATAGGTAAATCCTTTTAGCATTATATAGAACTATACTTATACAACTTATAGGCAAATCCTTTTAGCATTATATAGAACTATACTTATACAACTTATAGGCAAATCCTTTTAGCATTATATAGAACTATACTTATACAACTTATAGGCAAATCCTTTTAGCATTATATAGAACTATACTTATACAACTTATAAGCAAATCCTTTTAGCATTATATAGAACTATACTTATACAACTTATAGGCAAATCCTTTTAGCATTATATAGAACTATATTTACAACTTTTCATCATAGTATAGATAAACGGGAACAGCAGGAAACAAACATATAAATAACCAAACAAGCAATACTCAAATTATAGATGAATTAATTTTTTGACAGTACATACTCCCTGTTATGGTATGCTTATCATGCATATCAGGTAATGGGCAGTTATTAGACAGTAATTAGAGTTGCATTCACTACTCGTGTCGTATTCAATGAGGCCTCTTTTCCACAAAGATACATTGGTTGGTCTTAAACTTACATCTGTTACAATCCCGTTCAGAGAACTTGTCCATTTTTTTTTTCAAAAATTAAAATCGGGTTTAATTTGATCAAAGTGTTGGACAAACTACCATCATTTAAGTTTGGTCGGTTTGTTGTATCTTAAATCATGTAAACTTCCCGACCAATCATGCATGGGCTTTTGAATTTTGAAATCATTATATCTTTTTTTTTTATTTAATGCAGGGATGACAACAATTTCAAATATGCGCTTTTCTTATATGTATACACTTCTTTTTTATCATAAACAAGAGTGAAAATAAAAAATATTTATTTGGATGATTATATATGCAGAACATTACAGAATAGTTTCGGCCAAGCGGTTACAGTCGTGGACTACAAATCTCTGAGCCCCTCACCGCTGTGGGTTCGAATCCCGGCAGGGACTTAGGATTTTTCATGTGAGGAAGCCTTCCAGCTGGCTTGCGGTAGGTCGGTGGTTCTACCCGGGTACCTTTGTGTACTCGGGGTCTTCCTCCACCTGTAATTAGCTGGACGTCGCTATATGATTGAAATACTATCGCAGCGACGGTAAACTCAAATACAACAACAACAACAGAATGGTTTCAGCAGTCATGTAATGCTAGTAAACCAACAGTGAACTTGTTATCGAACTGAGTGTGGGCCGATTTTCTTGACAACAAATACGCCCTTTGTTGTTGTTGTTGGTCCTGGAAGTGACCGCTTGGGTTAGCGGTCAAAGACCGACTATGGTGAGAGTGTAGTGAATACGCTGTCTGTCTGACTGACATCTTGTTTAATTAGGGTCCGGCTGCCTGTCCGGCTTTGTGCGCGGACCCCGGAGTGTGACCCCTCACTCCTGAAAAGATTTGTTTTAGAAGCCGAAAAGGGTCATATTTTAAAGAAAACCTGTAATTTACAGGTTTGTTCTAGTTATACCAAAAGTTATTTTAGTGCCGAAAGAGGATTGGTAATTAATTATACGCTGTCTGTTGACTGTTTCCCAATTAATGCATACCAGTCAATGGCCATTGGTCGTCGTGGTCCAGATGGTCCTCCTGCTCTCACACGTGCGGCAGTGCCCACCAATCACGCTCCAGGACCTGCACAAACCCCGCCCCCTCTAACGGAGGATCCGCCTGCCCAGGCTTAGCCACGAGTACCCGCACCTGCACCGTTCACGCATGTCCTGGTAGGAATCGTTTTAATAGGTTGATTAATTATAACCTCATGCACTTTGTTACTATTTTGTAATCTCAGAGTACATGTATTGCAAGTTTTGTATATACAATGTATTTCCCTCGATCAATCATATGAAAAGAAACTCCTACAATAGGACGTCTCTGATATGAAATAACAACACATTTAGGTTTTCCTTTTACGCCCAACTGAGCACACTGTTCCCAAGGTTAGCTAACGAGATTACCCTTTTGTTTGTTATGCGTGATTCGATATCAACAATTTGTTTTTAATTGACCTCTTAAACCTGATCCATGGAGAACTGTACATGGAAATACAATGTATGTAAAAAATATGGGATATATGATCACCTTGTAGATTGGCTAGTTTCCTTATAAAGAGCGTTTCAAATTTCTTCTCTGAAACCGATGGTAATTTGTACTAAATTTCAATTTATGGACCTCTGCCATGCGTTCTAAGTTGACCACATGATGAATGAGGCTTAATCTATACATAATATTTGAAAAAATGTTTTTTCGAAAACCAGGGGTCTGAATTATTTTAGATAAATGATCTCCACATGGCCCTAGGTGATCTGTTCACAAATAAGACTCAGCAAAGAGAGTCAGTTTCCTTTTTATGATATATTGATTCTGGTCGATCTAGGGGTCAATATAGGGTCATATCTTCAGTGACCTTTATGGCTATATCAGGTGAGCGATCAAAGGTCAAAATGATTCTCTTCTTTATTTCGAGTAAAATAAATAGACGATACCCGGAACTCTCATATATGGGGTATTCCATGTGGGTACACACAAGGTGTTCATGCAATGTTGCTGAAAAGCATGCGGCACAATAGTAATTCATTCGTAATTCTTTCATTATTCTTTTTAGACCTTATTAATTTCTAACGATAACAATGTGTTTGCACCTGCATATAACATGGAAATACCACTGTGTTTGTTGTTTATTGTGACGATGTGTTTCTCTAGTTAACGGACACTGGACATTCTGGTCATCGTGGGGTGGATGTTCGAAAACATGCGGTGTTGGAACAAAATTTAGGACGCGCACGTGCACAAATCCAGCACCTCGATATGGCGGCCATACTTGCAGCGGAAGCAGTAGAAGTTCCGTCTCGTGCAAACTCATGGACTGCCCGGGTATACAATTTTAGTAACAAACTGTTTTCAAGGACAATTTATGGCACTTTAAAACGTTGGACGATTGCTTTAGTAAAATATCGATTTGATACTGGCTTTTAGAACAAGAGATTTCATTTAGATAATTATATTAATAAAGTCATACGTGTTAAATGATTATATAGTATTGTTTGAACAATCGGTCCATCATATCACTTCTATATATGGCACTACCGTACCCGGTGGCCAAGTGGTTGGAGCGTCCGCCTCGGGAGCAGGAAATCGTGGGTTCAATCCCCGGCCGCGACATACCAAAGTCGTAAAAAATGGTACTGTTATAGCTCCCTTGCTTGGCGCTCAGCATATAAGGGTAGTTCCAGGACTGGTTGGCTCGGTGTCAGGATAATGTGACTGGGTATGCTATCATGTCACATGTCTACGGCGGGATACTGCAGTGTGGCAGCACTATAGCTGTCTCAAGTAGACATCGTCTCCAAATGACTAAAATACTGTCGTTGGGACGTTAAACCCAACAAACAAACAAATAAACAAACGATATTTGGCACTGTTAATGAATAATGTTGTAGTACAGTTGACATGTACATGTATATTATTATCAATTCCTCTATGTTACATTAAAATCATTTAATTTTTTAACGTTTTGAAACCTTAATATCATAAACAGAGCATCCATATCCGGTCGCCTGATATATGTGTTGAATATATCCCGTAGTTTTCTATTTCAAAATTAATTAATTAGCAGTATACCACGTTAAAAGAATCTAGCTTCGTGTTGACTTCTTGTTAAATGTGCTTATAGCGTAGATATCAAAATTATGTATTGTTTCTGCAGTTAACGGAAGCTGGGGCGCCTGGGGAAGCTACAGCACGTGCTCCAAGTCATGTGGCCTTGGCATTATGACCAGGGTAAGGTCGTGTAACCACCCGGCGCCGTCTCACGGAGGTCACGACTGTACGGGGGTTACAAGTCAGTCTACAAGCTGTAACCCGAACCCATGTGCTGGTAGGTACTGCTTTTTAATCAGCTGAGTTTCAGATAGGCTATAAATTATACACGTAGGCTATAGTCTTAACTTATGGTAAACAGGGTTACTTGAAATCATGATTTTCGCTTCTTTTCGGAGTCAACATCTAAAAGCTAGCGTGCTGCCACACTGCAGTATCGCACATTATACAAGTGGTAAAGCACATTGATATAATGACACTAAACCAACCTGTTTTGGGACCACTTAACCCTTTCCCTCATATAGACTCATGTTGACGCACTCAGTAGGTACCACATAAAGCCTGATCTGCAGAAAACCACAGTTAAACCTTACCAAATTTAATTACAAAATCCTCATTTCCAGACCACTGAGGAGCAGCGAACAGCATAAAACCTGATCAGCCTGCGAGTTACTCGCAGGCTGATCTGGTTTTATGTTGTTCGCATAGGTCTTTTCATGGTTTCCTCTATGAGGGAAAGGATTAAGGTAAAGAAGTTAGACCCGCAACACCTTATTGCGACCAGCAGTCTAACGAAGAATTAACCGTTCCCCAGGGGAACGCTGAAATTTTACTGTCTTACGAAAACACCCGTTTATAATCCTGGACCAAGCATTGGTATTTCCAACATGTCTAAATACTCCGGATGTTTCAAAAAAGCAATTAACTTTTAGTGGCAGGACATTGGGGCTCATGGGGATCATATAGCAAGTGCTCGAAGACGTGTGGAGGCGGGACTTACACAAGGTCAAGGTCGTGTAATAATCCAGCGCCCTCTAACGGTGGTGCCAACTGTCTAGGGTCATCGACACAGGCGAGCAACTGTAATACCAACGTGTTGTGTCCAGGTATTTGTTAAGCATCGGATATTCCCATTGCTGCTAATTACGCTACTCTACAAACATCACCCGTGGGTCGTCGTTTTGACGTTCATGTTTCCTTTATAATATATTTTCCCACCACTTATTCCTTACATCCACACGGAGAGTAACGTCATTTTGATTGACTTTAATAATTATGATGTCCATGTTAAATGCTTAAAACGTCGACTTGTTAGTTGAAAATTCATATGGTTGGTGAACGAAGTTAATTGCACCCTTATCTTAAAACTATGCCGGTTGTCATCAAATTATACCGGAACAAACTGACAGCAAGTCTCATGATGAAACAGTTTCGATACCGATGAGAAATTTGACAAGTCTGGGAAGTATTCGCGGATTGATTCGCTTTCAGACCGATTAACATACGTATTTTGTATGATGGTTCTCATGTGGAAAATCTGTATTATCCTCTTTTATTTTTGTTTTTATACGTATAATTCTAGTCAATTTATTTTCAAGAATTAAGTCTTATTTCTTAGAAGAAAAGGAATGGTATTTTTCTAGAAACACACACAAAATAATACCAAAAACAGATTACAACATGGTTAAACAGTTACAAGCTTATGCTGATTTCGTGCTCAAGGAGACATACACTCGGATGTTTTAGGATCTATATTGATGTATAGGCAAAGGAACTTTTTGTGGGCACTGAAGTGATCCCTGAGTCAGTAGTAACAAATGATTCGGAAAATATGTTTCATGCTTCATTTTCCTCAGTTGACGGACACTGGGGTTCCTGGTCAAGCTACCCCAAATGCTCTGTGACCTGTGGGAACGGCACTATGACAAAGTCAAGGTCATGCAGTCACCCCGCCCCGTCACACGGCGGACATGGCTGCGTAGGGCATTCAACTCTGACATCTTCTTGTATCATGAGCCCATGTCCAGGTCAGTTGTAAATTGATCCGTTATTGATAAATATAACCGATGGCTTACAGAAGCGGTCTATTCATGAGACGTTCGATCTAAGGTTGCGAAAATACTCGTGTCGAAAGATATGTTATTGAAAGTACACTTTTGCTTTGCTTTCAGCATCCAGGGCAGTCCATGAAAGGTCTGTCCAGTGACACAACTTTGCGAGGTATCATGCCGCCTGTCTACGACGTGTTTTCGCAGTGACAGCTGATTTCACAATCTCTGATCTCTTATTATGTGCACTATTCTAATATATTGAATATATCATGGGTTTTAATGCGATGAATGATATTTATAACTTAATGCAACCAAACCAGGTTCTAAATTTTCTCTGTATGCCTATCAGTTAATGGACACTGGAGTTCTTGGTCAGGATTCTCCAAATGTTCCGTGACCTGTGGGAACGGCACGATGACGAGGTCAAGGTCATGCAATCACCCCGCGCCGGCAAACGGCGGCCATACTTGTACAGGATCTTCCCATCAGACCTCCAACTGCAGTCTGTTAGCATGCCCAGGTCAGTGGTTTGTTCGCTTCACCGTGTTTAGTCTGGGCTACATTGGACTCAAGCATTTCACACATAACATCGCGTCTCGTCGTAGCATATAAATATATATATCACTATTTGTTGAAATGTATTTATCTTATACTAATATTATGAGTCCACCATGTATGCTGATACTATATGTCCTCATGGGTCTGCTTTATGTAGATATTATGCGTCCATATTATGTGGATATATTGTGTATCCTACGCTGGTATAACAAGTCTAATTTATGGTGATATTATGTATCTACCCATGTTGATAATATGTGTCTTTCTTATGCTGAAATTATGTGTCCATCGTATGCTGATATTATGCGTCTACCATATCCTTATATTATGTGTCTCTCCAGTGCTGATATAATGGGACTACCGTATCATTATATTATGTATACACTCTATGCTAAACAGATATGTCAATCGTTTGCTGATATCATATGTCTAAGACAACATGTCTAAATACTCCGGATGTTTCAAAAAGCAATTAATTTTTAGTGGCAGGACATTGGGGCTCATGGGGATCATATAGCAAGTGCTCGAAGACGTGTGGAGGCGGGACTTTCACAAGGTCAAGGTCGTGTAATAATCCAGCGCCCTCTAACGGTGGTGCCAACTGTCTAGGGTCATCGACACAGATGAGCAACTGTAATACCAACGTGTTGTGTCCAGGTATTTGTTAATCATTGGATATTCCCATTACTGCTAATTACGCTACTCTACAAACATCACCCGTGGGTCGTCGTTTTGAAGTTCATGTTTCCTTTATAATATAATTTTTCCCACCACTGATTTTTTACCTCCACACGGAGAGTAACGTCATTTTGATTGACTTTAATTATTATGATGTACATGTTAAATGCTTAAAACGTCGACTTGTTGAAAATCGGTTGGTGAACGAAGTGACCGTGGGTGTCCGACGATGGGTTGTATGTTAATTGCACCCTTATCTTAAAACCATGCCGGTTGTCATCAAATTATACCGGAACAAACTGACAGCAAGTCTCATAATGAAACAGTTTCGATACCGATGAGAAATTTGACAAGTTTGGGAATTATTCGCGGATTGATTCGCTTTCAGACCTATTAACATACGTATTTTGTATGATAGTTCTCATGTGGAAAATCTGTATTATCCTCTTTTATTTTTGTCGTTGATTTTTATACATATAATTCTAGTCAATTTATTTTCAAGAATTAAGTCTTATTTCTTAGAAGAAAAGGAATGGTATTTTTCTAGAAACACACACAAAATAATACCAAAAACAGATTACAACATGGTTAAACAGTTACAAGCTTATGCTGATTTCGTGCTCAAGGAGACATACACTCGGATGTTCTAGGATCTGTATTGATGTAAAGGCAAAGGAACTTTTTGTGGGCACTGAAGTGATCCCTGAGTCAGTAGTCTATTGTTGTCTTATCTTTACTTTGCTAGATTCTAACAAATTATTCGGAAACTATGTTTCATGCTTTGAAAAAAAAATAATTTATTTTCCTCAGTTGACGGACACTGGGGTTCCTGGTCAAGTTACTCCAAATGCTCTGTGACCTGTGGGAACGGCACGATGACGAGGTCAAGGTCATGCAGTCACCCCGCGCCGGCAAACGGCGGCCATACTTGTACAGGATCTTCCCATCAGACCTCCAACTGCAGTCTGTTAGCATGCCCAGGTCAGTGGTTTGTTCGCTTCACCGTGTTTAGTCTGGGCTACATTGGACTCAAGCATTTCACATAACATCGCGTCTTGTCGTAGCATATAATAATATATAACACTATTTTTTGATATGTATTTATCTTATGCTAATATTATGAGTCCACCATGTATGCTGATACTATATGTCCTCATGGGTCTGCTTTATGTAGATATTATGCGGCCATATTATATGGATATATTGTGTATCCTACGCTGGTATAACGAGTCTAATTTATGGTGATATTATGTATCTACCCGATGTTGATAATATGTGTCTTTCTTATGCTGAAATTATGTGTCCATCGTATGCTGATATTATGCTTTGTCCTCCAGTGCTGATATAATGGGACTTTTTTTGTTTTATTTTATTCTTATCTGTTTGTGCTGATATCATCTGTCTATCATATGCTGATACTTTGTGTCGATAAAATGCTGGTTTTAGTGCTTGACTTACATCACAACAAGCGTTTGACATTACTCTCTGGCATACTTTAATAGCATGTTCTGTTTGGAAGTAGCTTAAATTATTTTTGGAGTATTTTAGCTCAACTGTTCAAAAAATATGAGAGCTAAATTGCAGTCACACTTACGCCGGCGTCGGCGCAGGCGTTTACATGCAATAGAAAATTTGGTTAAATTTTTTTGCATTCAAGCTACTATTCAGGGACATCAGATAACCAAGAAGGAAAATTTTTGGCTGAATTTATCACAAATTATGGCCCTTTTCTAACTGCAATATTTTTTTTTTTTTTTTTTTTTGCATGCACAATGTTATAATGCTTATGTCTTAGAAACTAAGCAATGGTTTGATTTTAGACTTCATAAACATATTCGGGGGTATCAGACTTTCGGCTATGAAAATATACAGGGTATATGAAGGGCAAAATTGAAATATATTTCATTTGATTTACCAAAAGACTTTTCGAATACTGACAGCTCTTGTTGACTTGTTCCCAATTTTATTTATGTTTTGTAAATGATTTGGTAATGGCTCATGTTAAAACTTAGTACCGAAACAATTGTCACATAGCCACTACATTTCTGTCAATACAATTTCTATTGCTTCAACAATCAGTTGACGGACACTGGGGGTCCTGGTCAAGCTACTCCAAATGTTCTGTGACCTGTGGGAACGGCACCATGACAAGGTCAAGGTCATGCAGTCACCCCGCCCCGTCACACGGTGGACATGGCTGTAGTGGACACCCCACCCAAACCAATGAGTGCAGCCCCAAAGCATGTCCAGGTCTGTAGTTTAAGGGTTGTACAGTTGGAGCATGCTGATATGACACGTTTATCATCATAGTAGACCAAGCTTGCATGTAGACAATAAATTATGTAACAGCAGACCCTTAAACTGAAATTGAAATCAATACTTGGATCGTGTCGTACTGTTGTTTCTATGAAAACATGTCTTACCTATCTCTTCCGGGTACAGTGGTCGCCCAGGAGTACCCAGACACGTGGGGTTCCTCCGGGTACAGTGGTCACCCAGGAGTACCCAGACACGTGGGGTTCCTCCGGGTACAGTGGTCGCCCAGGTAGTACCCAGAGAACACGTGGTGGTTCCACTTTCCGGGTACAGTGGTCGCCCAGGAGTACCCAGACACGTGGGGTTCTTCGGGTACAGTGGTCGCCCAGGAGTACCCAGACACGTGGGGTTCCTCCGGGTACAGTGGTCGCCCAGGAGTACCCAGACACGTGGGGTTCTTCGGGGTACAGTGGTCGCCCAGGAGTACCCAGACACGTGGGTTCCTCGGGTACAGTGGTCGCCCAGGAGTACCCAGACACGTGGGGTTTCCTTCCGGGTAACAGTGGGTCCGACGCCCAGGAGTACCCAGACACGTGGGGTTCCTCCGGGTACAGTGGTCGCCCAGGAGTACCCAGACACGTGGGGTTCCTCCGGGTACAGTGGTCGCCCAGGAGTACCCAGACACGTGGGGTTCCTCCGGGTACAGTGGTCGCCCAGGAGTACCCAGACACGTGGGGTTCCTCCGGGTACAGTGGTCGCCCAGGAGTACCCAGACACGTGGGGTTCAACCGGTTACTCCGGTTTCCCCTTACAAGTCAATAACGACCTCATAATAATAATGCCCGTCACCAAAATCACCGAGAATGATTAATATAAGTTGCTATAATGAAGTTTAACGTTTAAACTTTTCCCGCATCTGGTCGGCAAGCTTTAGAATTTTTATCACTGTAGATATACTATATATAGATATTTCTAATGCTCAAAACCTAAAATCAAGAAATAGCCACTGTATGCACACTTCACATGGTTTGGTTATATTTGATATACGTATGTTGTTTATAGAGTAATACTGCGTATTGTATAATAATACCTTTATACCTCACAGTGGATGGAGGTTGGGGATCATGGTCAGCCTACACTAAATGTTCACAGACCTGTGGATCAGGTGTCAAATCGAGAACGAGGCCATGTGATCATCCAGCGCCCTCTCACGGCGGTCATTCTTGTTCCGGAACCATGTCTCAGACCGTGAAATGTAACACAGATGCATGTCCAGGTGGGTAGGTTCAACACGTGTCACTTATTTAGTACTCTTGCATGATACACACCTATCTTCGTATGGAAAAAAATATCTTTAATCACAGAAACTCTCAGATGTAAAATAGTTTAATTCTTGTTTTTTTTTCCTTCCCAAAGAGAATTAAGTTTGGATAATGCGTTAAAATGGATCACCTTTTTATGTTTTATTGTACAAATAAGAAATTGGCAGAAACAATGTAACACAACATTCTTACGATGCTTGTTTCAGTCTTTAGAAAGCTTTGAAACTTAACAGTTTTAGACGTTCTACAAATCTAAATACAAGTATATTATACTTTAAATAGACTAATGTAATACATACATTGTTTAATGTGAGGCAAAGCTTATTATTTCCTGAACCAGTCTGATCCCATCATCAGTTATGAAAGGGCCAGATATTGGCTGCTTTGGTCTTGTCTGATCACAACTATTACTATGAAACTTAAACAATACGACTCAGGTGAACGATTTAGGGCAATCATGGTCCTTTTGTTCATCAGTGTACTTGCTTTAAATAATTAAGTTTTCACTTAATAACGTATACAATGTATTTAACTAAGCATAATCTTTGAAAATTCTTTTTTTTCCAAATCTCTTTCAAATTCTCCTTATCAACTGAAAATATTCAGAAAACTGAGCGGGAGTGTAATGGTCACTGCAGACTAAGTAAACTTCATACAGAACGTATAAATCATTTCTGTTAAAAATTTACTAATCGTTGTTCGATTTATTTCAGTGGACGGTCACTGGGGCTCATGGTCAGGGTACAGCAAATGTTCACACACGTGTGGAGACGGCACTAAAACAAGGTCAAGGTCATGTGACAATCCGGCACCATTGAATGGCGGCGCCACATGCAGTGGCCATTCGACACAAAGTGTCACGTGCAACGATGGCGCATGTCCGAGTTTGTACTTTTGTTAAATATTTCTTAAAAACAGTATGATATACAAAACACATTTCAGCCTAATTACATAATAGATCAAACTTACCATTTAAATACGCATATGAGGTGAAACATTGTAATGCTGTAGAAACGTTTGAATGGCTATACATATCGTCCTTTTTAGGGTGATTCGAATTCTTCGATTTTTATTCTAATATATAAACATTGTTTATAAACATTTACAGTGAAAAGGGTATCTGGGAAAAGCTCAACGTCTGAGACCCACGTCCAATGATAATTTCATCGGCCGTGGGATTATACGGTCAATTTCTGTCGTTTTAGTACTACAGCAAAGTTACAATTTGATTGGATGCCCCGGATAGCTCGGGGCAAATTGAACAGCCAATCGTATGGCCTGTTCTTCTCTGCTGTAGGATTGATCGCAATTTATACCTCTTTGGCAAAGTGTACTCGGTTTGTTAACCGCGTTTTTATTGGTCGGTATTTATATCGACTTACGCTGAAAAACGACGAAATGTTAACGTATTTACCCACGGCTGATAGATGGAGTGAAACGTAACAAATCAGGCGTGGGTCTCAGACGATGGGAAAAGCTGTGGTAAAAGTATAATACTGTCTCTCCCTTTTTACCTTCAGGACCTGATCATCTTAAAAATAAAATCAATTCTTTCGTAATTTAACGTATTGTGAACTTTGACAAACAGTTTATATTAAGTTTGTAATTTTTTTTTGCAATACTTTTATTACTAAAAAACTACCAACTAGAAATAATTACTAATAACATCAAATCTGACACTGTTAGCATTTAACATGAATTAAGACGCACTGCGTCCAGACATTTCCAATAAATGCATTTTTATGCAATGCTAGAACTTTATTTAGACATTACTTAGCAAAAAGAAAGAAAGAAAGAAAGAAATCATTCTGAATTCCCTTATCGATATATATGCATTACTACAGCATTTCTTATTTCTTTTTTTAAGCCGGTTCTGTGATGTCCGTGTATCATTAGGTAAAACATCAATCTAGATTTATAACATACTCATATCGCATGAAATTATAAATTTATTACACGAAGTACTGATTTCAATTTACAGTTGATGGAGGTTGGGGGCACTGGTCAAAGTTTAACACGTGCTCACACTCATGCGGCGGTGGCACCAGAACGAAGACGAGGTCATGTGACCATCCTGCGCCTGCGCATGGAGGAAGAACTTGTAGCGGAGACAGTCGTCTGACAGCGTCATGTAACACTTTTGCATGTGTAGGTAGGTTGCTTTAGTTTGTATTTACACAGCTTGTACCTCTAGTCGTCAGTTCTAAAATGTCATGTTCTAAAATGTTCTTTATTAAGGATAGGCACGGTTAATATACGTGTCCCTCTTTCCCTAAAATATATAATTTATGTTTGGCTAAATTAAATGTACAAATAACACCAGGAAATGTATTCTGTATACTGTATAATAAAATATCATATATTGCATTGTTTAAAGTTTGATAGTTCAATTTGATACCTTTAATTTGAGGCCGATATGTTTGTGTTTGAATATTTGGTTTTGGTAATTGCTAGTCCCAAATTGTTAAGTTCAGCAAAGTGTTTTAGGGTCAGCTATTATATGGTGATAGCCGGTGTGTATATTTGTGTATTTTATTTAAAGTTAAGAAATGCACCGGAAGGAACTTTTGTTCTTTACCATTTTGCAATATACAAATCTTGACTTGGAAACGTACACGTCTGAATGATGTCATGTTTTCCATTTTGTATAGTGAACGGTCATTGGTCAGATTGGGGAACGTGGTCAGTTTGTTCAGTTACGTGCGAGAAAGGTACACAGTCCAGGTCACGTGCTTGTAATAACCCAGCACCTAAAAATGGCGGACTTGCTTGCAATGGCACTTCCGCTGAAAAGCGACCTTGCGAGGAAACAGCATGTCCAGGTGTGTACAAAATAAGGGGCTCTCACTTGATTTACATAACAAGTAGAGAGTTACTCAGAGGGTTAGAAGGCATTTTAATTATATAAAACAACAGTAAAACGTGGATAGTCAAACTCTGGCTGCACTCCAATCACGGCCACACTGAGTTACCACGTGACCATAATGTGTAATATTGACTTTGTGATTATATCAATACCAAAGCACGTGGTGAAATTATAAATAAAATGTAATTAATATATTACTGAAATTGAACTTTTCACTGTTGTCAGAAATCTCCAGCGTTGGAGATTGTTTGCAAATGTCTTTCTTTTCATTTTCATTTCTCAAATGTCACTTCATTTCATATCACTTCCTTCCTATTACAATCCAACAAACTGTCACTTTACGTATATATATGCATGCATATTTAAATATAGATTGTTTCATAATATTTTGCTCCGTGAATAATAATGACTCTATATTTATAGTGTGGTCCCAGTGGTTTCACGGCCAGTGCTCGGTGTCCTGTGGGAATGGCACGACCATGAGAATGAGGCATTGTAGTTCTGGACACGACGAGGACTGCGGGGGAACATCCTTTGAGAACACCGTTTGTAACGAGGGCCCGTGTCCAGGTATGGGGATAGCAATCATCATTGATGGACTTATATTGTTACTGATTAAAATCAAGACATTATTGTTGCATATATACTTATGGTCGTCAATGTTGGAAATTTGTAAGTAAAATCATGAAGAAAATCACCATTAAATATGCCAATTAACTTTCCTTCAAAACTTGCATAATATACTTAAGTTTGATGTTAAATGAGTGGAAGCGACGTCTTTAATAGAAATATTTTGTTATTTTTAGTAGTAGTAGATTTCAATGTTGTTTGTGTAATCTATTTGAAATTAAATTTATTTTTTGATAAAGTGATATTATAACATATTTTCATTTCTATATAAAAAGATATTTATCAGTGACTCTATTATGGTATCCATTTTCAGTGGATGGTCACTGGACGACATGGTCAGCCTACACCAAATGTTCTGTGACGTGTGGGGACGGCACTATGACCAAGTCGAGGTCATGCAGTCACCCCTCCCCGTCACACGGCGGCCATACTTGCAGTGGGTCTGCAACACATTCTAAAGCTTGTAGTCTCACGGCATGCCCAGGTACCTAAATTATTAAGCGGACAATACATAGACATGCATTTTAAAAAAAATGTAATTAATATAGAACAGTTTATTGACCGTGTTGACATTAGAGACTGTTGATTTATCAAACATCATGTCATTTATAGGCATTTTAACACATAGTTTACCCCAATATATTGTCGTCTCAGAGGTCCTCGTCACATACTGCATTTTAAGCAAATAGATGACTGCTACTTTACATTATGCTTCAATCACATTGTATAGTTCGTTTTATGGATCTTGCGAGTTGTGGCAATTTGGTGAGGTACGACAAGGGGAATGTTCGCCATTCTCTGCCGATACTGATTTTGCTCTGGCTATTACCACGACCTCTAAAACCATTTAAGTTTATAAATAAGACAAATACATTGAAAATGTCTATTACTACGCGTATCTTTATACAAATCATTTGATATGTTTCCAATGACACCATTTGGAAAAACAGTAAATACTCAATCGTGTGAATGTTAAGTTCATTTACGACAAACAGAAAAAAAATTTGTAAAAGTACTATTTTTCTTTAGTTGACGGTCATTGGGGAGCTTGGTCCAGTTATTCATCCTGTTCAAGTCATGTGGCGGTGGAACTAAGTAGGTCAAGGTCATGTGACAACCCCGCCCCCGCTCATGGCGGCCGGCAATGTGAGGGTGTTGGGAACCATACCACACAATGCATGCTGACACCCTGTCCAGGTAAATATAATTGTATTCATGTTGATGATGTGTTTTGACTGAAGTATAGTGTTAACATATTTATTTTACGTTGATTGGAAAACAAGTTTTTACAGCTTA
Source organism: Solen grandis (assembly GCA_021229015.1). Lineage (NCBI taxonomy): Eukaryota > Metazoa > Mollusca > Bivalvia > Adapedonta > Solenidae > Solen > Solen grandis. The sequence goes on from CM037790.1 coordinate 58,593,142, forward strand.
TACTAATCCCTCTCGACGGTTCCTGGGTTGAACCAGTACTTTGCGACTGAGAAGGTCATGAAAAATCCTTGCCCCCGACGGGGTTCGAACATTAACCTCCGGAATTGCAGTAAAATACATTACAACTTGATCACGGCGGCTTTTTTACTTGCTGATCCATATTGATATCAACTGTCAATGTTATATTATGAAGTGAATACTAACATGAGGCGCTGCGCGTTCAGTCGTGATAAAATCCTCAGTTCACCGTGTGGGTTTGAATCGTAGGACTTCGATTTTCATGTGAGAAGCTTTACTGGCTTTCGGTAGTCGGTGGTCACGGTACCTCTGTGACTCGGGTTTCTCACCCGCAATATGACGTCGCTATATATTGAAATCTATCCAGCGCGGTAAACCAAATACAACACAAATAACAGTGTGCTATAAGAATTTAACTTGGTAGATTTTTATTGTTTTTGTCCATCTCCTTTTCAATAACATAGCAGAAAAATAATACCGCGCACTGTGCATACACTGTATACCTTAATTTTCATAAAATAAGGCGTAAAAAACATATTTCCACTAATCCGACAGGAAATTTTTATACAAACTCTATTTTTTCGAACATTCGGGTTAGCACGGTTGCAAAACGTTGCTGTTCTTTATACCCTTTTAAAAATAAAGAAAAGGGTAAATAATTTTAACAGTTTTGCCATTCTTTTTGGCGCTCCTAAGATGATTTTATCCTTTCAGAACTAGTTAAAATCAGGATTTTCTCCGTGTTTGATTATAATATAAAAACTGAAAACGTGTTCAATTAAAAAAATAAGTGATTCATTGAACGTCATTATAGTCCTAAATTGACATATATTCTATACCTAAGTTGACGGAAAATGGAGCCAATGGCAGACATGGTCAACATGTTCGGTAACTTGCGGGTCAGGCACTCAATCCAGGTCTCGTTCTTGTGACAACCCGGCTCCGCAGAATAACGGGAAACAATGTACTGGAAATGTCACTGATGTTAAGCCTTGTGAAAAGAAGATATGCCCAGGTATGAATTTAGTGTATTTTGAAATTTACTTTAATATATATCAGAAAGAGGCCACTTTTTTAAATAGTTTGCTTTATTTATACTGATTTGTAATATCTATAAACCATTCCAGACCTCGACCGATGTTAATGCAATGTAGCTATGTAAACTAAACGACATCAGGATACTCTCTACATTCAATGTTCCAGTTGACGGTCAGTGGGGTAGCTGGTCAGACTACACTAAATGTTCCAGCACGTGTGGGGGCAGCACGATGACACGGTCAAGGTCATGTGACAGTCCAGTGCCGTCTAACGGAGGTCACACGTGTCACGGTCCCTCCACAGATACTATGGCATGTGCTCACGTCGCATGTCCGGGTAAGTGCAACATGTTGTGTATACCCACGGGACTGATGCGATAAGTGCGAGCCATTATGTAGTATTAATTTTCTCTACTTAAAAGACAATGAGTCCATACTGGAGAATGAGACATGTACATAGGGGGGAGAAAAATATGAAACTTTAACAGTTTAATTCGTCGGGTGATGTGGGAAATTAATATTTTCACGAGCGGCGCGGCGTAGATTTCCTTCTCACGAGATCATAAATTTGATCCTGTGGAGAGCTCCAAATTCATGAAGTCACACTTCTAAATAGTTATTCAGTCTAATATTTAGTCCAATAAATGAACACAAAGAAGTTGTGTTATCAACATTTTTTTTCAAGTATTTCTTGAAGAATTTTTATTCTAAGATAGAAGTCAGTTGCATTGACGTGAAAAATACGACTTCAAAATTACAATATAAATAGAAAAGTAGTCCCGTTACAAAACAGTGAAAATAAATTCACTGATGTTCCCGTATAACTACCAAAAAACATTAATGAATACAGATCTAAATACCAAATGTGTATGCTCCCCCCCCCCTCCCTCTCTCTCTCTCTCTCTCTATATATATATACTTATTTTAGTGCATCATGGTCTATATATCTTTGTGTACTAATTTGCGAGCGTCTGTGTATGTGTGTGTGTAAACAATATATATATATATATATATATATAGATATGGTCCATGATGCACTACAATAAGACTGCACGTATCGGTAGGGCAAAGTCTACAGTAACTATTTCAAGCTCTTCCATTTTCCCTACACAACACAGTTGACGGACAGTGGGGACAGTGGACACAGTACGGCGCATGCTCACAGACATGTGGGGGCGGCACTACGACGAGAACTAGGTCATGTGACCATCCTGTCCCCGCCCACGGCGGTCACAGTTGCCATGGTAACAGAAAGGAGAGCAAAGCGTGCAACACAAACCCGTGTGTGGGTATGTTGAGCTTATTGTCTATATGTAAGAAAACGCTTAGAGACAACTATGTACTGCAATTGTACATTTTGTTTCTTGATTTGTCCGATTCTTACGTTTTGGGAACAAACAGCCGATGTCAAAATACTGGATTAATGCCTATATTTGTATACATGTAGTTTATGTGCCATTTAGAGAAAAAAAGATAATGTGTTATGTACAGTTTTGATAATGTAGTAACCGTTATAATTTCCTTGATTCAATAGAAGTTGTTGTGTCACTGTTAACGACGGTGATACTACGATTGTAAGATGGTTACGCTGCAGCTGACGATACTGATGACCATCATCTTGAAGAAAGCAGAGAAAAAATATGATGATAGTATTGTAAATAAAATAAAAAATATATGTTTATTAATATATTTTTTTGCTTTACCACTTTCTCCGCAGTGGACGGCCAGTGGTCCAACTGGCAGGACTGGTCAGACTGTTCTGTCACGTGCGAACTGGGCACACAAACAAGGATTCGAACATGCGACAATCCGGCACCACAAAATGGCGGACACTCTTGTTCCGGAAATTCATCGGAAGTCAAGGCGTGTGAAAAACTGTTGTGTCCAGGTGAAATAACTGCTCGTTACAAACGGAACTATACCGTTTGCAATCTTATTCTTTTACTTTCTCGGGACAATTTGCATTGTGAAATATGATAAGAAATATGCATCCAGGATTCGAATTAAGGGTCCTTTATATAAGTGCTAAATTGACCACTTCAACATATGCCTCAGCTGGGGCTAAACTATAGATTACATATTATTTATGTGATTCCAACATTTGAAAAACACACACTGTGATTTGATCATAAATTGATTTTTATAACAAATGTTATAATTTAAAATATCGTCCTTGATTTTTAAAAGAAAAACATGTTATTTGAATCAAAATATAAATTTATTTAAGTGTGGTCCCAGTGGTTCCACGGCCAGTGCTCGGTGTCCTGTGGGAATGGCACGACCATGAGAATGAGGCATTGTAGTTCTGGACACGACGAGGACTGTGGCGGAGCATCCTTTGAGAACACCGTGTGTAACGAAGGTCACTGCCCCGGTGAGTCATATTCCTTTTTAGGTAACATTTCAGGCACGAGTACTTGTAAACATTCATATTGGTAGAAAGTATAGGTCTCAAGTAAGTGCTGTTATCAACATTAATATTGCTTGGTCATGATCGGTAACTGAGGGCGCCGGGGTCCAATTGTAACATACCCGACTTGGGATCCGAGGTTATGGTTTCAAACCCCGCTAGAGGCAAGGATTTTTCATACCCTTCCCAGGCGCAAAATACTAGTAATCACAGGAACCATCGAGGGAGATTAGGCATAATAAAAAATGTTACTTGTTTCCACTAAACCGACCGACCCTAAACTTTTTTCCTATTAATGTCACGGTTACAAAAGCTGTTTTTCGTCACAGCCTTTAAAATATAAGGAAAATGAAGTTTAAAAAAAAAAAAGTTTTGTCGACTACCTACCTTTTTTTTAGATGCTAGTTATACTATATTTATTTATTTACCTTAGTATAAGTTGTAACAACATATTTCCAAATGCTTCAATTATGGTTGTCATTAGATTTTGGCTCACGAAGCAAGAAAAGGATATATAACAACGTTTTATATAGTTGAGAAAAATATATTTTTATATGTATCGACGATATGATGAAATACATATTTATTTATGCCCCCCCCCCCCTGTGAAGAAGAGGGGGCATATTGCTTTACATATGTCGGGGTCGGTCTGACGGTAGATTCTCCGAGTGTAACTTATATTCTATTCGACCCTTAAGTCCCAAATTATATGGCTGTTGCTTATGATTAGTAGAAGACCCCTCTTGATTTTGGTGTTAATACCTCAGAGGTCAAGGTCACAAGGTCACATGTTAACATATTTTTATATGAAATTCTTGTCCGAGTGATAACTAAAGTTCTATTTGACCCTAAGATCTCAAACTTTGTATGGTTGTTGCTTATGAGTAGTAGAAGACCCCTATTGATTTTGGGAGTTGTACCTTAAAGGTCAAGGTCATAAGTTAAATTCCCATAAACACTGTGTAAATTAAGCATTGTCCGACTGATTACTCAAAATTTAATTGCCTCCTACGTCGCAAACATTATACAATATTTACTTATGACTAACAGAAGAACCCTATTGGTGTTGGGGTCTGTACCTGATAGGTCAAGGTCATAAAGTCATAAATTAAATTCTTTTTAACATTGTGTTTAGGAAGCATTATCCGACTGATAACTATAAGTATCTCTTTTGTATCAAATATTGCACAATTGTTGCTTATTAGTAATAGGAAACCCCTTTTTGTCGAGCTGCTTGCGGTGAGCTCGACTTAGTTGCCACAATAGCGGTGTATTTATGAACGAGTTCACATAGAAGCTCTAGGGAAGGGTTGGCTATTACATGATAAATGCTTGCTCCCGTCTATGAAGGTCACAGACTTGAACTTAGTAATATGTAAAACAGTTTTTACCCTGCTCATTTTTCACAGCGTGTAAAATCAGTAAACACTAGCTCATCAGTCAGTGTTCTGAAGAGTTCAGTTCAAAGGTCGAATGACGTCACTAGAGTGCAATCCCGTCGCGTTCAGGTGGAACCCTAAATCATCCTAGTGGAAACTCTAGTTTCTCATGAACTCGCTCTATGTGTGTGAGTAACTGCGTTAGTACGTCCGTCTGGATGAAATCGTGTCCGGGCTCTAACTTTCAGACTAAAGAACCAGAATCGTAGCTCAAAGGTCAAGGTCATATTTTGAAGTCTAAGTTCAATCAAAGCGCACAATGCGCTGAGAGACGGCGACAGGATAATTAACATTATAAACCCAGAGTTTCTGAAATTATTGAAGCAATCACATGACGACAAAAACTCCACCCGCTGTTGCTACAGAATTTCTGTTTGTAACATAATAATCCGGAGTAAAGGTCATGAACCTTTCATTCATAAAGAGCTGCATACCTAAGTAGGTCATTCTCTTTCTCTAGTGCTAGCGAATTCTATCCGTTGTTTTGTATATGTAGAAATTGACCAGGTATTTGATTATTTAAGATACTAGAATGTTTGCCTATCTATTTCCAAGTTAAGAAATGCCCTGGGAGGAACCTAACTCGCCATCATGCAAAATTGACTACTTTAGGTCAATTACATACATACGGAGCACTATTTTTTCTTTTTACAGGAGTAGATCTTCATATACGTAAGATGGATTGCTGTTCTGGTTAAGAAATGTCACGGATATTTTTTTCACGCTTAAAATTGATGCTTCCAATGCAAAATAATGGCAAAAGAAAACACGTTAACAAACAATAACACACTAAAAGCGGTTACGGTTATGATTTAAACGTCTGTGTAACATATTCCACTCGTATTCGTTAGTGCAGAATGCATGGATTGCATGGATCCGCACTAAGCGCGGAGAGGTACAGTTAAAATTGTTGTGGAAAATATGCAAATTAGCAAGGCCTGATTTCGTTCTTCAGCATAAGACGGCTAATCGCCGTCTAAAAACGAGTTCATTTTCGCTTGTCTGGGCTGTTACTTTGCCATGGATGGAGGGATTCTCAAATAATTTGACACAAATGACAAGCTAAGTGAGATGGTGTGTAGCGCCCGAGAACTAGATTTGTAACTCAAAGGTCAAGGTCATACTTTGAGGTCACTTTGAGGTCAAATTTCATAAACGAGTTTATTTTGCTTGTCTGTGCTGTTACTTCGCCATGGATGGAGGGATTCTCAAATAACTTGACACAAATATTAAGCTAAGTGAGATGGTGTGTTGCGCACGAGATCTAGATTCGTAACTCAAAGGTCAGGGTCATACTTTAAGGTCAAAGGCCATGTAGCTGGATTTGCTTGTCCGGGTTGTAACTAAATAGACATGGATCGCAGCATTTTCAAATAACTTGGCAGTAATATTAACCTCATTGAGGTGTAGTGTGATGCAGAATAGTTTGGTTCCTAGCTCAAAGGTCTAAGCCACACTTAGAGGTCAAAGTTCAAGGAGTTTGATTTGCTTTTCTGGGCTGTAACTCAGACATGGATCGCTGGATTTTCAAATAACTTGGCACTTATGTTAATCTCAATGAGACGGAGTGTCACGTGCAAGAGTTAGGTGCCCAGCTTCAAGGTCAAGGTCGCACAGGGTCAAAGATCATTTGCTTATCTGGGCTGTAACTTAGACATGGATCGCAGGATTTTCAAATAAACTTTGCAGTTATGTTTACTTTCATCAAGATAAGTTCTGGACTATTTGTGACATGCCCACCTTATGACGTCAAACATCATATATATAATACAGCTATATAAATATTATAGTATATGAGGGTGTCTATTATGTTTTACAAACATTTCTTGTGATATGTGTGTTTTTGACTTGTAACTAAATGTATTCTTTTATTTGCTGTTGGTAAATCTCGTTTAATCATACTGATTGTTAGTAATGTCTCAGATATAAGGGCAGGATGAGTCTGAACAGGACAACTGTTGATCTGTTTTGTACTGGCTATGTGTTAAAACATTTGATATTATCAGGATGAATAATAACTACTGGATGACTGGTTGTGTTACTTTTATACACCACATGTCCGATACTATCGGTTTTGTTTTACTACTATGTAGTCGATGGCAGTTGGGGCGATTGGGGCGAGTGGTCTCACTGCACAAAGTCATGCGCAACCGGAAGTCACACCCGCCAACGGAAGTGTGACAACCCCGCGCCACTCTACAATGGCGCTGATTGTACAGGTGTCAGTAAAGAGACCGGTGATTGCAACACACAAGAATGTCCATGTATGTAAAATTAAGTGGTTATTCGAAACTCACATTTTTTCATATAAGGAAATTTGTCTTTGTGAACCTTGTAAATCCGGACAAACATTAAAATTACTTACTTGTTTGACTAACTTCAGAGTTTTCTATAAGTATATGATAAGAAGATGACGCCGTTTAACTTGTTCAGAGTGAAATTGTAGTTAGTCATAACTGCTTTATAATGATGTAAAAATCCCATATCCACATTGTAATGATCGAAAATCAGCAGCAGCAACAAGCGCAACATCACATCAAAAACGCTTATTTTTTGTTTGAATATCTCAGTGGAATCAGCCATGTATTTTTTTTTACTTTACTTTTACTTTAACATAACTGTTGAGTCCCAGTTTCATTAAAGCGTTATTCTGCCACCTGTTATATGTTTTGTTGTTTTTTTTAGACTGGTTATCGTTTCACGAGGTGGGCACGTGCAGTGTTACATGTGGTAAAGGCGTCATACAGCTCGAGCGTGCATGCAGCACAGGAAGTAGAGCAGACTGTCATGGGAGCCCATACGACGAAAGACCGTGTTCTATGCCAGCATGTACTTCCGGTTGACGTGCTTTTTGCTTGAAATGCGTGCATGTCATTTAATCTGTTTTGTATATATTGCTTAATGCAAATACATTCTCAGGAAATAATATATACAAATATTATGTATTTTTAAGTTGTGTCTGAAGGAATTTGATATACTTGTGTATATATAACGGTTGAAGTAAGTTACATATCATTTCCATTATAATCTTTGGTAAAAATGCATGCAACCAGATATTTTTTTTATTTGATGTTTGAAGTGTCATCTGAAAGCCGCTGTATTTTCAGGTCAGTTAGCATACTTATTATTTTATCGAACTGATAAAAACAATTATTTATACTTCAACACAATCTCAGACGTGCGTGGGCTGGATCAGTGATTTGCGCTGTAGAATGCCATAAAGGACATAACCGGACTGGCAGTCTTTGGATCTGGAAGTAGTATGCAACTACCTCTTGACCAGTGGAACACAAATTCATTGTTTTAATTAAATTGATCCCGATTGTTGTGTAGCTAGAACGAGAAAGAGGTCACGAGTTCGATTCCTGGTCGTGACATACCGAGGTCTATTGGCACCCTTTCTCGGAAGGATGACCCCGGTGTATGAACAATGAGGCAGGCCACAGTACCACACCGAGTGTTTAGGGTGTACCATGTCATTGTTATGTTACACAGTACCACACCGAGTGTTTAGGGTGTACATGTCATGTTCACAGACCACGAGTGTTTAGGTGTACATGTCATTTTATGTTACACAGTACCAACCGAGTGTTTAGGTGTACCTGTCATTGTTATGTTACACAGTACCACACCGAGTGTTTAGGGTGTACCATGTCATTGTTATGTTACACAGTACCACACCGAGTGTTTAGGGTGTACCATGTCATTGTTATGTTACACAGTACCATACCGAGTGTTTAGGGTGTACTATGTCATTGTTATGTTACACAGTACCACACCGAGTGTTTAGGGTGTACCATGTCATTGTTATGTTACACAGTACCACACCGAGTGTTTAGGGTGTACCATGTCATTGTTATGTTACACAGTACCACACCGAGTGTTTAGGGTGTACCATGTCATTGTTATGTTACACAGTACCACACCGAGTGTTTACACAGTACCACACCGAGTGTTTAGGGTGTACCATGTCATTGTTATGTTACACAGTACCACACCGAGTGTTTAGGGTGTACCATGTCATTGTTATGTTACACAGTACCACACCGAGTGTTTAGGGTGTACCATGTCATTGTTATGTTACACAGTACCACACCGAGTGTTTAGGGTGTACTATGTCATTGTTATGTTACACAGTACCATACCGAGTGGTTAGGGTGTACCATGTCTTTGTTATGTTACACAGTACCACACCGAGTGTTTAGGGTGTACCATGTCATTGTTATGTTACACAGTACCACACCGAGTGTTTAGGGTGTACCATGTCATTGTTAAGTTACACAGTACCACACCGAGTGTTTAGGGTGTACTATGTCATTGTTATGTTACACAGTACCACACCGAGTGTTTAGGGTGTACCATGTCATTGTTATGTTACACAGTACCACACCGAGTGTTTAGGGTGCACCATGTAATTGTTATGTTACACAGTACCATACCGAGTGTTTAGGGTGTACTATGTCATTGTTATGTTACACAGTACCACACCGAGTGTTTAGGGTGTACTATGTCATTGTTATGTTACACAGTAACCGAGGGATGCGGCTGCAGGTTTCTTAATTTTGTAAGCAAATAACTTTGTTGGTATTTGTTGCAAGGTTTCGAAAAAAAGCAAAGATTAGTTATATTTGTTAAATAATTATTTAATTAAAACAACAACACACACAAAAACACAAAAAAACTCTCACAATTTACAATTATATATCACTCATGCTAATAGATAGATTTCGTAGGATAAAAATGGTAAATATAATTATTATAATGTGTTTAAACGTGTGTTACATGAAAGTGATACTGCTGTGTGTGTTTGTGCTCTTCCACAGAATGGTTAGTGAGGTCATTTGTGTACTCTATCACAGTTTACTCACCACTGAGGACGTCCCCACTTGGTTTGACCTCGGTTTATTTCGTAGTGGTTAGGTAAGGGTAGGGATTAGGTAAGGGTTAGGGTAAGGGTTAGGGTTAGGATTAGGGCTAGGTAAATTATATATGCTCACTTGAAGGCGCTGGCAAGACTCTGTGTGTGTGTGTGTTTGTGTGTGTGTGTGTGTGTGTGATAAAATAAAACATTCATATTCTCATTTGCACTGTTGTCATATCTTCCGATGTTTACAGGAAATATAAACAAATGTTATCGACAACATTTAAAATAATGCGAATGTTTCAACATGTTGCTGTCGAATTTTGACAAAATAATTTTCTGAAATATTTTGTTCCAAATTATGGGAAGAATTTCATCCTGATAACTGGTTTCTTTTCAGTCTATTGTTCTTCTTCCGTTTGAAGCTTTTGGGTCACTGCATGCATACCTGTACGGTAAACATATTTTTTCCAAGATTTTTCGGAGATGCATATTTAAATTTTTGACAAAAAAGGTCATTGGAAACATACTTCAGTAAGGTCACAGTTTAAAAATGATTATCTTTAACATAAACAGATGCAACGTTCAATTATTAATAGCATATGCCTAATAATGTAATTGAAGGTTTACACTCTTCTCTAAAACATACATTGGAGATTCATGACACAGAAATCCAGGGATAAGGCATGTGAATCCGAAACCGAAGGTAGGTGGGTTCGAACCTTTTTTGGATGAGAGCTGTTCCACGAACTTCGCTGCAGCGAAGTTATAGTCGAGCCAAAGACAGCTTAGAAGGGATATTTTCTATAACCAGACATCAAAGTATATTACTTTAATCTCAATTCTTACTGTCATTGTCATGGTGAACTTCACATTTTTCTCTCAGGCTGCGTTTTATTGGTAAAGCATAGACAGGATCTGGAAAGTAATCAGTGTACAAGTAAACTTTTACATTTGATAACATTAAAAAGTGTTAAAAAGTCTAACTATTGATTCGTTGCTGGGGTAAATGAGAAATTCAACAAGAATTATGAAAAATAAAATTATAGTAAAGCAATATGATAACACTTTCATAAGTAGACAAATGTGGTGAAGTAAACAATAAGATGTGACCTGCTTTAAAAAAGACAGCATCTGTTCAAGACTGAAAGAAAGGAGGAGGTAACTCTGTAAGTATTATTAACGTTATGCTTGCTACTGGCTGAACAAAGAGTGACGATGTGGACCAGGCTTAACTTGTCAGAGACGTGAAGTACGTATCGGTGTTCTGATTACATTTATCAATACGTGTATCATGATTATCATAAAAATTACAATTACTAGAAAACTTTACATTTTTGATATATTTATGACTCATTTTTTTTCAACATTTGTGTTACTAATAATAATCGTCATTGTAATATAACGATCCTAAAATAAGGTTTTTCAATTTTACGTTTTTCATTTATAAATAGCATCATATATGCTTACAAATAAGATAAGATATCATACATTAATCAGAAACGTTGGTTATTCAATGTTTGTTCACTTTAATTGTTTACCCGTTTCTTTAACACTGTGTCTACTACAATGGCTGTCAACTTCCTGGCTCTTCTCTCTATCACCATCTGGAACGCTGGTTTCACTTCCGCCTGTAACGCTGGGTCCCGACTGAACAGTAACGTTCAGTTTGTTATAAACATCTGTAAAACAACACACGTAGTTTTTTCTCCGGGTAGATTGATTTCCTTGTAAAAGGACAACATTTACCTTCCGTTTATAAATGCTTTGGGTAGCAAAACGTGTTGGGTCTAAGGTTTTTTTTAATGCATGTATAAACTAAACAAAAATAGCACTTCTACTCGAGTAGTTAACATGCGGTCAGCACTCAATTTAACATTCAATTCTATTTGCAATAACCACACGCAACTGTGTACAGTAGCGTCAATCGTTTGCACTGAAGAAAGGTCTCAGTCTTTGATTCAGAATAGCTGAAATGAATTACTTACCTTATAATGAATGAAGAGATTATGTTAAATACAGATACACTTTTTTGCTATCGGAATTTTATAAACAACCTAATATCAAAACAGCATTAAATATCCAAATTGTTATATAAACTATACCTGTAAAATCATGCCAGTAAAGCAATGTAAGAAAGATAATTCTGAAAAAAACCTTGTCTGCATGAATGTATCTCAGGCTGTGTTTTACTATATCGTTTCTTCTGTATAAAGGGCATAGAAAAGCACAGTTTAAATATATGAACTTTAACAACGGGTATAGCTGTTATATGTAGGTTATAGCCAGAGAATGTGCCGTACCTGAGTGTTCGATGTCCTGTCCTGCAGGCTTTGGAGTACCAGCTTTACAGACGTTATACACTCCGTCTTTCTCTGTAACAGATTGTCATGGTTACTGAATGATTGGATGCTTAATAGTACGTATCATAATACATTAAGGGTATTAAGTCTTATTTGCAGAACTTATTAAAAGGTATAGGCTCTCGTGTGAGTTTTTAAGGGTTTATCATTTTACAAAATCTTACGGAAATAACTGTCTTCCATTCTCGTACTACACGGAATGTCCCCTTACCATAGCTTGCACTGTCATATACATATAATGTCTTTGTAACTGTAAGTATTGCATACCTTTTTTGAAAACGTCATACACACCACCACCATTTTCTGTAAAAACAAAGAAATTATCTTAACAATGGATCAAAGTGTCACAACTGATGTCCTGACAATACTTTGGGCAAAGGCAAACCAGTCTTGGAACAACAGAATGTTCGACCATTTTGATCTAGAAATGATAGTTATAATGATGTTAGTTTTCCAATGGAATAAACCATGTTTCTTAGTCTATATTTAAATATAATTAATTCCTATCAATTCCTATATTAGTGATCAGCTAAGTTACCATGGATAGATAATCTAAATCGAAATAAGTTTGCCTTACTATTTGTTTCAATTTCATTGGACATCTTAGTTCCTGCTTTGCAAACGTCATAAACACCGCCGTTTTCTGAAGAAAATAAAGAAACGACCCAAGTTATTGAAATTAACAACACTGCCATTTCCTAAATGATCAAAATAACACATTTCGTTAAATGCTAATGATTCCATGAAAGCGATCCAGACTGTCATTTTGTCATGAACGCCTGAAAAAAAGCGCCCGTAATAATCGTCTTTAAGTTCATTGTGAAGAAAATATTGCTGTGACGAATATAAATCAATATGGTTCCGGCCAAAGAAATGCAATAAGTTGTGGCAGCACTTTATCTGTGTGTCCAAATCAAAATTACCATATTCAGTATAAATCGTAATTTTTATTCATTGTTATCTCTAAGAATGTTCGATACTGATTTTTTTGTAAATAAATTACTTAATATTTCATGCTATTAACTCTGACGCATGATTATGGTAGTGTAGGTTGTCAGCGCCATTCTAGGATGAAATCAAGCGTTCGAATAACCTTGTGTAATCAAAATGAATTATCTCCAGACATATATCACTCGCGCTTCTTTTTTTTGTTTTGCAAAAATACATTGCTACAGTTTAATGTAATTTACAAATAACAACAGATACTCTACCATCGTTATGTGTAAACATGCAAAAACATTGTAGCATTAAATACTGAACCATGGTTATGCGTAAACAAAATCATTCTAGCATAAACTAATTTGATATCGTTCTGTCTAAACATACACATGACAAAAGATCATATAATATAACACCAACGCTAAACCGTAGTTCTGCGTAAGCGTGCACTATTGTCCCAAAGTTTACTACATCATCATTGTGTGAACATATATCAAAAGACTACACTGTAAAAGAGTGTATACCTTCATCCTTCACAATCTCTTGGTCACCGCCATCTGGTACAGCAGTCTTGTCGTTACCCGCACGGTTGGTGTTGTCCATTGCAGGTCCTTGATCGTTGATAAATACTGTCTCATAGTTGTCTGTATAAAAGAACATATAATCATTTAGGTTGAACAATGGTTTGGAATTTCATATTGATAAACCATATTTACGTTTGTAGATGACAAATGCACCAAGTACTACGGCAAAAATATAGACTTCACGGCTGTCTTGGTTTAAAAGAATGTAATGTTAAAAAAATTATAATGTTTTTTTTTTTTTTTTTTTTTTTTTGTACATGGTTCCGATGTTTGTATATATCCAAAATTGGTCAACGATATTCGCTAGTCTTTTTTGGAATTGATATAACGAGGACTAAACCCATGTAAACATATTCTAGTCTATAATGTGTTTAAATGCATTAGTAAAATCTCTCTATTCCTGTACTCCCTGGCCAGTTTAAATAGGATTGATCATTTAAATCGAAATAAGTTTGTCTTACTTGTAGTTCCGATTTTAGAGTTATTGGTCATCATAATTCCTGATTTGCAATTGGCATAAACGCCGTTGTTTTCTGTAATAAATTGAGGAAACGATCTGAGTGTAATTTAATTAAAAACAGTAATCCTGCAATTTTCAAATTGATCAATAGACACAATAACACATTTGTCAAATGCTTACGTTTTCACGAAAGCGATTCATTTGTCATTTTATATGCATCATTTAAAGTAGGCTTGCAAAATTGAGTCAAAATAACGGTATTGTCTTTTAAAGTCCCTTATAATGACATTTTTGTTAATGTTTCCGGTCAGAGACATGCCACAAATTTTCGCAGCACTATATCCGTGTCAGATAGGAAAAGTTAAGATAGAAAGTTAAGGTCGTAAAGGAACAGTAAAGAAGCAATACAAAGCAATATAACCGTGTTATCAAAAATGATTTTAAAGGTAGGCCGTGCTTGTCTACTTACTCAATAAAAATTGGCAAATACCCAGTTAACTTCAAATGAATGGGTAACAAATCTTAATTAAAATCTGGGATACTTAGTCTGTTATATTAGCTTTGCATAACATATATCGTGGCAGATACTCAGATCACCTATTGATATAAATATTTGATATAATCATTTCGTATTTAAGGATTTTCTAACTTTCGTATTGAGTGAGACTTTGATCTCTGAAAACTTGTAAAAATAGCTGTCATTGTGTCAAACATTTTTTTCTCTGTTTGTTCTTTAAAATATATTAATCGAGTTTTTTTTGCTTTCGTTTTTACCAGAGGTCAACGTAAATTACAAATAATTACAAATACTCTACAATAGTTATGCATAAACTTGAAAATTCACCGTGTCATAAAATACTTTACAGTAGTTATGCGTAACATACAAATAAAATACAGCATCAACTACACTACCGTTGTAATGCGTAACATGTAAAACATTGTAGCATCAACTACACTACCGTTGTAAGCGTAACATGTAAAACATTGTAGCATCAACTACACTACCGTTGTAATGCGTAACATGTAAAACATTGTAGCATCAACTACACTACCGTTGTAATGCGTAACATGTAAAACATTGTAGCATCAACTACACTACCGTTGTAATGCGTAACATGTAAAACATTGTAGCATCAACTACACTACAATAAGTATGTGTAACATACAAATACATTGTAGCACCAAGTTTTCTAATATAGTTATGCGAAAACACAAAAATACACAGAAGCCTCAAATGCTATACCATAGTTCTGCGTAATCATGCAAATAGCAACAAAGATCATACCATTTTATAAAAATTTTTCCTTGGCGTCATCTGGTTCAGCAGCCCTCCCGTTACCCTCACTGTTAATATTGTCCATCGCCTTGCCTTTTTCAGATCCGTGTTCAGTGACTAATGACTGTGTCAAAGTCGTCTGTATGAGAAGATTTAATTATGAAGTGCAAATATGGTTTGGAATTTATATTTACAAATGTGAATATGTATTTCGATTACGTGTTATTTAAAATTTAAACATTCGTTAGAGCAATAATGCTGCTTCTGGACATTTTATATTTACATTATTTTGTAGCAACCAAATCTTTATTTGTAATTTCCCTTTCCATTGCGAAATGCTTGGCTAAGTATAAATTTTAGAATGAAAGTATTTTACTGTATCTAATTATGTATTTAATTATGTTGTATGTAAACGAAATACTTTAACAAATCATGAACCATTAAATTGCATGTAGGAGGCTTAGCGAAATGTAAACCTCGCTAAAGTCAACAAACTATGAATTAGTGTATACAACACACGAGTACGTGAAAGGCTAACAAATGTAACTTACCATTATGTGAAGAATTTAGTCTGTTGGAGAAGGCGACCTTCATGTCGTTCATTCTGATCGACCTCCATCTTTTAAGTCGTGGCTTTCCATATCTAGAGGAAAAAGAGAACGGATGAACTTTCTTATTTTGTTGTATGTTTATCTACAGATTTGATAAGATTTTGTAAAATTAAAGTAAATGGAAGAAATTGTCTGATAGCTGCATGGATTTATATGATATAGATATGTAAGTATGATCAATTATTGTAAATATTTTGAAAAGCAAACAATCTACAGTTTACCATAGCAAATTTAATTTAAAACATGTCCTTTTCAAAAAGCTTATTACTAGTATCTCAAATGAATTAAGTATATTTAATAGAAACCATAGAAACAACTCAGTAGCTCGAAAATGCCTTAACCATATTTGAAAAAGAATGCCAGTGTTATATGTTTGTCCTACCCTGAAAAAAAAATATATTGTGATTGTAATTCTAGTTGGCTACATTTTTGTGCATAAAGGTTCAATGAGAGAAAAATGATGTAAATTTAGGAGCACAATGCCATAGCGCTTGGGCGAACAGTAACATTTCGGTAATGTCAGAGTAAAAACGGTTTCAATATAATAACTTACTTCAAGACTACAACTGCTGCAATAAAGAGGCAGAAAAGCAGGAGTATCCCCACCGTGGTTCCAACAACAACGGTAGAACTGGCTCCAGGATCAAGGCTCCCATTAGGTATATCTGCATAAAGATGTAGTGATTTAATAAAGTAAAGATAGAAACTCTAGTGATAAATACTTGTTCGGAGACACATTAATCGAAAATAGCTAGTTCGCCGATAAAAATAACAGAAAGCTACCTTAAAGATGCCATAATACCCCAATTCAACGAAATAAAAGCAGCAAATATGATAAAAATACAAAACGTATGCAGAATATGCAAAACCACTGTCAGCAAAACTTCAGTTATGAACATCTGTGATGTACATATGATTCTTTGCTCGTGTTTATTTCCTTTTACTTGCAGTTAACCTACAGAACAGGACCATATTCAGTGTGAGATGTGTGGGCTAAGTTTCGTCACGGCTTCCTTGGAACAGTGCTACAGCATCCTGTCATCTTGTATCTGGACTTATATTGATCAGTGTTTAGTGATATTCCAAGTTGCCAATTCTTGAGACGCGTTTTTCTGGGTGCTCATTTGTTTATATATATCAGACGACTACAGAAATTTGGCGGAAGCATTCGAATCGCCGAAATGTTCACCCCACTTTGTATATTTTGTAGTAAAATCAGAGTGGGAATACAAACGAGGTGCTAATCCCATCTTAATCCTACGATTAAGTCCCAGGTCTGCCGACGCGTTGATAAAAGGGCCATTTCACCAATTGAATGTTTTAATCCCGATAGTACCCCAGCTTTTTCTGTAGTCGATCGGCTGCATTATTGCGAAAATGGTCGGGAACCTGCGAGCACTGCCGAAAACTACCCTATACCTACGAAGGAGGATCTGGCGCGATGCCGATCAAAGACCGTCGGCCCGCGGTCGTCTTGGTGGTTTCCAGAAGGTCCCCTTTTCTGGCCCGACCCCATGGAACTTTCGTATATTTACCGAGGGTCGGGTACCTGCTGGTACTTTCGCATACTTGCCGCCCCTTGAAACGTGTCGACCGCGCGATTCGCCTCCCTGCCTCCCTCCATGGTTCTTTGGTCGGGACAAAAAAAGGGGGAAGTTTGGAGGCAATTCAGGACGGCAATTAGGCCGTTAAAAATTGATTCATCGGGGGAAATCTGTTCTAGATCGGACCGACTGGAAAAACAGTCCTTGCTGAAATGGCCATATAACCAGTCATTATTAAATATCAATATTGATATCTTCACTTTATTGGTGATATATTGCTGATCAATTACTATCAGCGAACGAGTTAATTTATAAATCTTTAACTAGCTTGACACCAAAAATGCAAAATTTTGAAAAGATATGATGCTATAAGGTTGGATTTTTATACAAAAAAAAATATTTTTACAAAACATTACATTTGTATAGAGAGAATAGTCTGATCAAGGCCTACAGTATTTTCTAACTCATACTTAAACGACTACTTGAGGTAAATAGTCATTAAATAATTTTAACAGTATTGCGTAAATATTTTGTAAATATTAGACATTTTTGCAAACAAATACCAAACAGTATATGTATAGTAATACTTTTAAATATAAAACATGCAATCCACTTATATGCAGTTGCAGTTAACAACTAACTTTTATACAATTTTATGTCACCGCCACGCTTTATTGTGTTCAGGGAACTAGCTTCCGTTTTTTTTTGTTGTTGTTGTTTTTTTAACACCCCCTCCCCCCCAAAAAAACAACCCCAACTGTATTGCAGATTATTCAAAGGAACAAATCAAACGGGTTATTTTGGATTATTTCTCTACTGAAAATGATTGCTGTATAGCTTTACGATCCTATCTGATATATACTTTAATATGCAATATAGAATCAAAAGGTATTGTTGCAACCGTTTCTTTCTTTAATCATGTCGCTTGTATTTTAGGAGTAAGTATACTTTTGAAGATGATGTAAATTTGTCTGTTGGTACTTGTGGCTGCTAAATAAAACTAACATGTTTGTGTGTTCATATAACTTCATTTTCAAATGAGTTTGATAACCTATATCAAGTTCTAAGCGGCTAAGATGGTATAACAACCTTCTTGTCTGTTTAGAGCGTGAACACTTACCGCATAAAATAGAACTGGCATTGTTGGCATTGTTGTCCGATATACAAACTGTTACAGTCGTGATATTTTTGATCTTATTGCCAGATTTGCAACCAACGAGCCGAAAGCCTTCATTGCATTCGCTACAGGATAATACATGCTCTTGAAGTGTACAGTTGCGGCAATCATCCGGGCACGCGAAACATGTAGAAAAATAGGATTTTATAAAATTTAATGTATAACCCTCCTTACACGAAGTACATTTC
>CM037790.1:58612148-58662148 GCA_021229015.1 Solen grandis
CAGGAGTCGTCACATTTATTACAGTGATGTCAACACAGTTAGTGCAAGAAATGTTTTCGTTAGATTCTGGTAAGGGCAATTGTTTACATTTGTGTACAATGCAACTTTCACTGCAATTCTCTGAACAGTTTTTTTCATTCATACAAGCTCTGCAACTTTCGTTATATTTACAAGCAGTACACATAAGTGGACATTTAGGCTCAGTGCAATATATAGGCTCAGGGTATTGTCCGTCGTCACATCCGTGATTAGTACAACTGCAATAGGCCAGACCTGTAATTAAAACGAAAAAAAAAATGGATATCTAAAAAAATATTAATAATCATCAGAGAAAGAAATCAAAATCAATTTAGAGAGAAGTGTTTTGCAGGTTTGCAAAGCAATTTTAAAAGTGTTAAAAAAAGTTGATACATTAGATGTTAACAAAATTATTAATATATGTAAATATATGTAAAAGGGTAGAGTATTCGGGTAGATAATTTAGTATGGTATGTGTAGATTTTAGTATGGTATGTGTAGATTTTAGTATGGTATGTGTAGATTTCAGTATGGTATGTGTAGATTTCAGTATGGTATGTGTAGATTTTAGTATGGTATGTGTAGATTTTAGTATGGTATGTGTAGATTTTAGTATAGTATGTGTATGTAAAGATAAATTAACTAAAAATGCACATCACATGTGTAGTTGTCATATGCACACATTTTGGGAAGAGATTACAAACATGAAGGTCAAGTACTGTACTAATAAGTATATAAAGTTAATGCTCTTACCTTCAAATACGTACAGGAGCAGTGTCAACTCTAAACAAACAGACCCCATTTTAGCCATGTCTGCATCCTGAAAAAATGTTCAGATAATTATATACATATGCAGATTCCATGGAAGAAGAGCCTTTTATTAAAATAACGTTGAGTATCTGATCATTTTTCCGCCAAAAAAAGGTTTTGAATATTTATGTAACAAAATAAATATACGTAATCGCCATTAAAATGTTGATTGGGACTTGTTGATGAGCATAACAAAAAATGCAGAAATGCTTAACTTGACATGTCTATCCGATAACATTTCAGATAATAGAAGATACTTATCGTATGTATGGAATATCGGTCACGCAACGTACATTCCATGCTGCGCGACTGTGTACCCATCACATGCCCAGCGGATTGTCTATGATTAGGTCACAGTGTTTTAAAACCTAGATATATCTATATAGTGATAATAAAAATGACGTAATCGTTATAAATGTTTCTATGAAATTATGTTTGTACTGAAAACACACTGACATCGGACAATTTGTACGTGAGTAGTGTGTGTCAACATACACTACTTACGTGATCGGTATTAGAATTCATTATTGCCAAATGATTACATTGTAGTACAAGCAAAGCTATAACAATAATCCACATGGCAATGTTTGTGGGTAAAGTCTATTGAAACCAGATTAAACAGTCACCATTCGGATCTATCCATCATATGAAATGGCACAGAATCGCCCAAGAAAGGAAAATTCACGAGAATCTTTTTTAGCTAAGATGGGTGTTCGCTTCGGACATTTTAGAACGTTTTAGCTGCCATACGCGCGATGACGTCGCGTTCAGAGTTAAGAACCGAACAAGAGTATTTATACAATTGTATGACGTGATCAATGATAGATATATTTTATGAAACTGTTGATATATATTCCTTTTATAAACCATATGTTACATGAATTTAGAATATTTATTAAGATAGAAAAATAGACAGATTCTAGTTTAAAAACATAAAAAATACTTACAGATTTTGTTTCAAACGACCCTTTGTTAATAATTATCCATCAATTTGAAATTTCAAGTAAATTATTCTATTGACATATTTCAAAACATGCTCTGGTCTAGGGTAAACCTGTGTTAAAAGATTACCTTGAGCAGAATTGAACATCTTACAAGGAAGTTTTGATGAAATCTTTTTGTTATTTTGCACCCCTAAATAAAACACAACAAAGACGTAAATGTTTTTAAAGCGTTCTTTTCAACCCGATAATCTTCCTTATTTCATTATAACACTGAAAACAATGATACAGGATTTGCTGTCAACATTTGTTAAATGATCTTTATATTTTGTTTTGTAATAATTACTTTTTCATAATCAAGCCTTTATAAAAATAGGCATATATTTCGCTCTGTATATGTGTGAGGATACGCATGCGCGGTGTCAAACTATGAGGAATCAAAGAGTAAATAACAAGGACGCGGTCTCACGTGTAATAATAATGTTATTAATTTTAGTAACAATAATAATTATTATCATAATAATATAGAAATTGTATCATTAATTTAAATACTTAAAATGATAATGATGATAATAATAGCATAAAGGTTTTGATGAAATCATCATTATCATCCTCATCATCTTCATCATCATATCTTTCTTATTTAGCGCCTCAATCAAACAGACTTGTCTATCACGGTTACCCAGGCAGCCTTACACGTTATTTAGTTCGAAGTCCCTGTATTAAGTTTGAGCTGGATTTGTCAGTACATTATTATTTAAAAAAAATAAAAATATTTCCCCGTCACGAAATGAATTAATTTCCTCATTCCATAAGTGTGTGTGTGTTTTTTTGTTGTTTTTTGTTTTGTTTTGTTTTTAAATAATATTAGGACGAGTGCCCAACTTACTTTGAAAGAGCCGATATTATATTTGAAACCAGGACCGGATCAGATGGCTAAAGACGTTATTGTAATGTTAGTGCTAGGGGGTCCCGGGCATGCTCCCCCGGAAAAAAATGATTTTGAGGAGTATATGAGGAAAATATGGTAGCTTTTTTAAAGTTAGATATATGATTTATATATTGAAATCTAAGCATTGGGCTAGGTAGTTCTGTTGCTTGGGGTTGAAATTTTTACATCAGCTTTTCTTTCTTTTCTTCATTTTTATGCTTTTTGTCCCTAAAATCAAGTTCATTGATCATTATTAGTCCCCTACTGGTGTTTACACCGGAGGAGACTATAGGTTTGCCCTCCGTCTGTCTGTCCTTCTGTCCACCCGGATGTCCGGAAATCTGCATCCCGCGATAACTAAAAAACGTTTAATATTATGAAACTTACGTACATTTACATGAAAATGAATAGATGGCAGAATGGAGATTCTGCACGGCACTTTTTTTTCAATATCTGGTTGCTTTGGTACCGGAAAAAATATGCACCTCACCGTTAGGGGACTCATGTGTTGCGTTCAACACCAGTTACTTGGTTTCTTCTGTTTTGACAAGATTCTTGACCCAGGCGGGCAGTTAACTAAGCCATCGTTCTTTGGAAGGTTCAGTACTAGATTCACATTCTCCGTAAAGATTTATCGCATGCAAAACCCATAGATGGTAGCCAGGGCTCGAACTCGCAACTATCTAAACCAATATATATAGATCCGTGAAAATATTTTTGTATGTTTTACATTGCCATTAATACGAATTTTATTGCACTGGCTGAAAAGCTAGGTTGCGAGTATTAGTACAGCACCGACACCGTTCCGTTGATTTTTGACAATTTTTCAAACTTGGAGAATTGATGTTGTTTTTTTTCTTACTCGAATCGATCGCGAGCCAGACGTTCTCATAAAATCTACACTTTCAGCGTTTTCATTGGCTGATCACCAGCCATCAGCCAATGAAAACGTTCGTTGTAATGAGTACATTCAAGCAATCATGGTTGACCCCCAAATCCAGTTAATCATAAACGTCGCTGATTTTTAAACCTTTTAACAGTGTCATGACGTGATTTGTGCCCAGAAAGGTTAGAATCAATTACAATATAGTCTTTACTTATCATTAAGATTGAATGTTTCTAAATGGATGGCCTTTTTGTCTACTTTAGACGCTTAGATTTTGTGAGATTCGAGTAAGAAAAAAACCCATCAATTTTCCAAGTTTGAAAAATTGTCAAAAATCAACGGAACGGTGTCGGATAATGGTTTGTATACCAAAATGTCAGTAATTTATTGACCTTTCGATTGACATAGGTCTCATAGATGTACGTTGAAGTGTAATGAAAATATCAGTGACGGAACGAAGCCGGTAAACTTTGCCGATTGAGGGAGTTGTTTACCTTGTCTCTATAGTACATGTATATTGGTCATACTGGATTACGAGACGGATACCTGTGATTCAGATTAGAGCAGACACAATGACGTTGCCAAGGTGACAGCAGAGATAAGAGAGGTCGGCCTGGGTGGCTGTACATTTAGCTAACTTTTGGTGGGGCGGGGGGGGGGGGGGTCTTGAGCCCCCTAAGCCCCGCGATGAATTCGGGCCTGTAAAACCGAGTTAAAATTTATATCTGCGTTTGGCTCCACTATGTAAAATGACTATTTATTCAACAACCATTTTGACTTACATTATATTTCCAGGTGTTTTAACAAGAAGATATCTAGATCAGGATGTACAGTATATAGGCAAAGGATCCCGGCAGGACTCGAACCTACCCAATTCTGACCTGTTTGTTTATATTTTGAGTTGAAGTAATGATTTGTTTCAAGGTTGAATTACATATATTGGTATACCTCTCTATGACAACACTGCATACCAGGTACAAAGGTACAAATCATACTAGTGAGGCATGGGTCACATATGGGATATCTAGTTAAGGTAAGCTTGCGGTAGGTCGGTGGTTCTACCCGGATGCCTCCGTGCATTCGGGCTCTTCCTCCACCTGTAATTAGCTGGACGTCGCTATATGACTGAAATACTGTCGCAGTGACGGTAAACTCAAATAGTAAAGTCAAGTCTAGCTAAGGTAGAAATACAAGACTATGTGTGTGAGAGAGAGAGAGATTTGTAAAAAATGAGACTATATAGAATATTAATTGCTTTGATAAGTGTTCAGATTGTGTATCTCAAAGTATATATTTCTAGACCAAAAGGTGCACGTGGTATAAATCAATACAATATATATATCGTGTATGTTTTCTACTGTTCTACATGTATTAATGTTGATGTTAATTGTTTTGTTTATCATGACCAGTTTAAACAATATAAAAACTGTTTTAACCAGTACAAAACCAGATAAAACTTGCTCGTAACTTGAAATCAATGGTGCAATCAAACTACTGCATGTTTTGGATGACAAAACTTTATGCAGTATAAACTACACATGTTTATACGTACCGAATAAACCAAAACATATAGGAAACGAATATACTTATATCTATTTTATCCTAAACCCACCAGTCTTACATCACAGCGTATATCCGGTAAATTAATCCCAACATACAATATGCAGAAAAATAGCGACATATTGTCCATATATGTATTGAATGTTTAAAGACATGTAGCAATTATAGGTAATGGCATAACAGAATGACCAAATATTATGAACGGAGGGCAGATTAATTGTTTTATATACTTTATATATGTATTTTTTCGTGAATTTTTAAACCCGTTGGGAACTGAGTAGGACATGACTATTTTGAATATGGTGATATCCCTTGGATAACAGCAGAAATAACTTTGAATGAAAACCAAACTAAGCTTTACCAAGTCCTGGTGGCCAGATTGTTATCAAGCGTTTTCTTTGTAAACGGATGATCATCGATCCGTCCCAAGCTACGACATACCAAAATCGTTTCTGCATCTTTAGTACTAGTATATAGAAGAATATATTTAGTCACGTCCAGTATTTTTTACCCAAATGTTAATTCCTTAAGTTAGAATAAATAATGGAAAAAACATATATTTGTCTAAATCGAAATTCTTTCCTGTGATATTTGTTTGGATTATCAAGTCATTTATTTTGGGAATTTTTATCTAAATCAAATGGAAATGTGCTGCCTAATTACAATATTACGCCGTAGACAAACGGCATGATACCACAGTCTGTCTCCTTATTGACGCAACTTCAGTGTGGAATAGGTTTTAACTTTGGCCATGGAGCCGCAAAATCGGAAAAGGGAGCAACCACTATTATTATTTTTAAATAAAAACATGTAATATTGTATTTATACCTCTGACGACGCATCGTCACATTACTTTCCCCTCCGAGAAACATATGGGTAAGGCAACTCCGGTCTTGCAGTTGACATTATCCCACTTCTGACACCAATGTAACAAGATCGACCCTACCCAGGATCCGCCGGCGTGCAAGCCCAATGCTCTAACCACTGAGCCAAAGAGTCGACTCTCTGACGCTGTTGTCAGAGATTGTGACGATCTTTGACGGCGCATCGTCTCATTATATTTGAAAAAAAAAAATCATGAATCAATTACTTGTAATAAACAGATAAAAAAAAAGATTCAAAATATGTAGGTCTTCTGTCATAACTAAAAAAAAACTCGACACATGTTATGGGTATCTGACGACTTCTCCCTACACTCGTAGGCAACGGGTTTTAAAACTCGATTAACGGACCTTGCAAGCAACCCGATTCATTAAAGCTCAGAAATAAAGTTTTTGGAAGATGTTTTGAGATCTTAAAATATTTAAGTTTTAGATACATACCATCAACATGAAAAATAAATAAACCGTAGTTAAATAATAAATATTACGGCATTGTGTAGAAAGTGTAAAAACAAATACTATACATACTGCCGTATCGGACATGTCTAATTTACATGTATGTCCCCTGACCCAATCTGCGGTCCCAGTATGTTTAGTGCTTGAAATTGGTAAATTTAATTGGAACATTGTAGCTTATGATGTAAAGCCTTGTAAATATACTTTAATTTTATTCATATCATCAATACAAAAAGAATGCCAGACTCTTACGTCAAGCTACGTTATAAAGGGAAGTAATAACTATCGGGAAGATTGTAAATACCGGGACTTGTACCTGAATCCCGTACCAAATAAAGACTAAACTGTGTTGAATTGTTTCGTTATCATTGTTCTTGTTGTTGCTGCTGCTGTTGATATTTTTTACATTGACTTTAACACCGCCTTAGTAGCTAACTGTCTGGAAATTTCATGCATCCTTCAGACCCTAACTCTTCCAATAATTATACAAGAAAGGCATTGTATACCTGTTGTAAAATGTATCATTATTGATCTATAGATTAGTTATTTTATGGCATCTCAAATCATCATCGCATAATGTGTATACTATAATTAAAATATTTTCTGTACTTTTTTTTTCTATATCTCTGAACAATTTAATAAGGATTTGTTGTTTTTGGACCTTTTAGAACACACATTAAAAATCTCTGAACCAAAAGGCCTACAGCTGAGGATATTTGTCAAAATGGCATGTATCATTGCCTAGTGAAAATATTTAGACCCGCTGTTTGTAAATGATGCATGCACATGTTTTTAATATATTCTGAAAAATTTGCTTTATTTAAGTCGTGCTTCAAAAACATGCGCGCCGTCTTTGATGCTTTGCATCAAAATTAGTCTTGTATGGACATTGAACCAATCAGTCCAGGCGCTGAGGGCCAAACACATACTCCAGTGTAAGTAGCGGAATGTAGTATTTGTAATGGAATGTCAAGAAACTTATACCATAGCCGGATCATATACCACAGTGGCTGGTGGCAACGTATGTCAGACTCCCCTAGTTCTATTTCTCTTGACACCTCCTCACAACTTATCTGGGCCCGAATCTACAGGGGGATCATGATGTTCCCATCCTGTTAAATATCGACAATATGACCAGCTGAATCATCACTTGTGTCACTTAAGCTGCGAAAGAATATCGTATTTATCAATATAATTATAATGAAGCTTATATTTAAGTTTAGTATAAAATTATTCGTTGATCTCATGTTTGGTTCTACGAAAGAGTTGTCTTCAGTTTACTTACCGTTTCCTGGAAAATGTGTCTTAATGACAAAAATATAAAATCGGAGATATTAACAAGATTCTAATTTATTTCTATTTCACAAAATGAGATATTTTTTATATCTTTTCAAAATCTGAAGATATGCACATTTAAAATAACCACACTGTTATGTGAATGCCCTGTCCTGCACGCCAAACGTTTTCCTGCTGTACAAACTATATAACATTATTAAGGAAAATAAAACTCATCAATTGAACTCACAACATGAGTGTTGTCAAACACCTAGTAAAACTCTAAAACTCAAAATGAGTAATGCCTTAATGTTGTCTGGCAGCCGTAGAACGGGTTGGTAGTTAGAATAGTCCAGGTTAAATCTTACAAATTATTTCAGGTTTCTACGGCGAATATAAGCGCACTGTAAGAACGTTTTCCCAGCTTGACATGTCATATCCTGGACACACGGACGGAAATACGGTCGAATAGACTTGTACAGGTATGATTGACGCTGGTGACTGAGACCGTGGGACGGAATGACGTCTGTCAGATTGTCGTCAAACACACGGTGGTGACTTGATCATGAGGATTGATGTCTCCTCCCCATCATGTTCCTTCCTCGTTGTTACCATACCAGGGGTTTTCAGCAGGAAATCAAAAGTACTAGAATGTTCTGTTTGATGGAAATACGATTTCTAAGCTACATGTATATTCTTCTCTCATTAAAATTTGACATATATGGGAAATATTATCCATATGAAAAATACAAATATGACATGTTAATTATACTTCCTGGGGTAAATGTTGCAAAATACAATAGTTAACCTGATCAGTAAGATTTATAGATCTATTATCTCAGAGTTGATGGTAATTTGAAGATCTATCAAGATGTGGTTAGATAAATGTAAAGGATATACAAATACCGCAGTGATTTTCACTTTCATTTCGCAACGAGTTTTCCCACATTAAGACTTTGATACAAAATGACAGTGATTGCAAATGGCGGTGATCGTATAATGCAGTTGAGATCAATCCATCATAATAAAACCTCTTCTTCTATACAAACAATTTGGAATTGATAAAGATATGCGTATATAAGAAAACAGTTGGTACATTACCACTGGACCACAGCGCTCCATTAGAATTATGATGTAAACTTAGCTTAAAAAAACAACACCAGATTGATCTTAAAATAGGATGAAATTCGAGAAAACCAAAGTTTTTATCCAATTTAGTCAACTTTTGATATCTCATTTTGCAGAAATGTGTTCAACGGTTCAACCAGTAAATCGGCAGGCTTATGCATTTTTTGCCTTGAACCCGCGTCAGTGAATTTATGGAACGTCGGTTTTTTCCATAAACTTTAAGCGACACTAAGGCCTATACACTATTAACCCATATATATTCTGAAAGAACATAGTTTCCAGTTTCCAAAAATAGTATCTTCAAGAAAATCCATCCATAAATAAAAAAGATATGTACAGCGATTTAAAAATCAACATCTCCGATCGGAATTAGCTCCGACAACGAAAAGATCGATCGGAACCTGTCCGTTGTCGGAAATTTCCGATCGAATTTCAACAGTCCGACCGGAGAAAAACGATCGTTTTTTCTCGATGCCTTCTTTATTTTTCAGAAACATTGGGTGGTTGTTTATTGTTATCACCTGAACTTAGAGTGCAAAATAATTATTGATGATGATGACGTTATTTGCGTAAATTTATTCGTGTGATTAATTATAGTGTAATCGGGGTAAAAACAAAAACAGAGGTAGAGAGAATACGACACAATATACAAAAATCTTTTTTATAGCCGGGTGTATCATAACAGAGAAAACACGTGCCGCTAATTGGTATACAAAAGGTGAACAATTAATGCTAATCTTTTGATGAAAATTTATAATGTAAATTAATCGTTGTTTAGTTCAAACAGACGGTCCATAATTCTTTCTTTTCTTTTAACTTCTTTTAAGTTTGGTATAACTATTGTTTTTTAGTTCTAACAAATGTAAAACATGCCTACAATTACCTGTTAAAACATGTCCAAAAGTATAAGTATTTGACGATTATCGAATTAAATTTAATAAATAAATTTTATAAAATTAAACCAAAAAAATTCAAATTCTGATTATCAAATATCTTTAATATTAATCTATAACATAATAAATAAATAAAATAAGCATCAATGTAATATTTCATCATATACTAAATTATTAGTAGACGAAACGTCTTTCGTCTATACTATATTACTTAGTAGACGAAACGTCTTTCGTCTACTCTATATGTTACTTTGTAGACGAAATGGCAGGTAGACGAAACGTCCGTAATTCGTCTACCGATACTGAAGTAACATACTGTTTTTAACGGAAAATAACTAAACACTTTCTTATTTTTGACTTAAACAGTAACCCATTTTTACTTTTTAATGTATCTCACTGCCTCTCCTCTTCTCTCTCCCCACTTTCTCTCTTTCTCTGTTTTGTTGCATATAAAATAGTGTATATATAAAGTAGGAAAATCGATTGTTTTTCCCCGATCGCTTTTCTCCGATCGGAGAAAAACAATCGATTTTTTTTTCTCAATAGACCTTTAACTGATGTTATTTTTCATACGCAAGACGTTACTTAAGGTATCTCTCTCTCTCTCTCTCTGTTTTGTTATGAAAATATTCGCACCTTTTTTCTTCTTCTTTCTTTCTAGATATCTCTTGAAATTCAGTCTTGTTTCTCTCTCTGCAAGAGCACATGCGGAATTTATCCATAAATACATCTGTTATTGTTTAGTAATGTTATTGTTTCTTTTGTAATTTAGTTGTCTAGATCTACATCTACTTATTTATTTATCTTACTCTCCATATTTTCGTCTACAAGTGTTACCAACTTTCGATTTAGATGACTCTCATGCTTTTGAGTCCATTTCTTATCTATAGATTTCTTTTGCTGATTGGTTACTAGAGCTTGTCAAGAATGAAACCTACTTGTCACAGGGTGAAAAAAGTGCAACCTCGCTGAGACTCAAACACGGAGCCTTCACTTACCAACTGAGCTACCAGTGGTGGCAGCTTACACATGATTCTCATTTATTGTGAGGTATTGGTACCGTGACATACTTCCCCACCAAACTGGAATTTGTCCTTGAATTTCCAAATGGATCCAGAGAACCTCACAGTACTTAAGCCATTGCTCAAATTGTGTTCCAAATGTCACAGGTTGAGAAAAACGTGCAGCCTGACTGAGATGCTTTACTGGGACCTTTCCCAGGCGACCCTATCAGATGAGCTTCCTGGCCTCATAGACATGATTTTCTTCTATTGTGAGTTATTGCTAAAGATTCAAATGAGATGTAACAGACCACACCAGGATTTGAATCTGAGATCCTTGATCAAAGGGATGGGTAAGCTACAGGACCACATACAGAAATCTACCATAGATAAATGTTATGGTGAGAAAAATGTACCTCCTGCCTGGGAACTGAACACGGGGCCTTATCCTTAAAAGGTAATTACCTGTACTGACTAAACTACCTGATCGTTTACACACAGTGTAATGAGTTATTGGGTACCATGTCATACTCCCTGCCAAACTGAACAAGATGAATATGATCTCTGATCACATGCAGCCAAGTGATGTTGGGCTTCATATGTCACAAGTTAAGAAAAATGTGAAGTCTGACCAAGACATGAACCCAGGACCTTTGGATATCAGGAATGCTTTACCAACAGAGCTACCCAGCCACTTATGCATAGTTTTCTCCTATTATGAGTTATTTGTACCATGACAAAGAGTTGCTTATATGAGTAGGCTATAGTTTCTCCCTGAATTCACAGGACAATGCGGACATTAATAATATCCAATTTGACATGATTGCATGGAAAACAGAATGCTGGTTTTCCACTTGCGCAGATCTAGAGGGCAGGGGTGGGGGTGGGGGACCCCTCCTGAGAATTAGCTATTATGCATAAAAGAATAAGAGGCATGACCCCATTGGACATGATAATTATTGATGTTATAACCCCCCACACAATGAGACAAATAAATTGCTGAATCCGTGCATCTTCAACACCTCAGTGGACATTACCAATCTCAGATCAACAGTATGTGCTATCACTCTCCTGGGATATGATATTTATATAGTGTACCAGAGCAGAATTTGAACCCAAGATCCCTGGCTTATAAGGGGTTGAGCTAACAGATTGTTCGCACAAATCACTTTCTAATAATGGTTACCAGTACTTAAATATTTAGGCCTTTATATATGCCTTTGCATATTTTGATTTTCCTCAGGCCAGAATTCATAGAACAGCACAAATTACTATGTTCTTGACAAACCCAAGGGTGATATATTTGAGAGAAATACTCTAACCACTTGGCCACTGCAGCCGGTTTCTCCTCTTTATTGCCCTGTATATATAAGACAGTTTGCCAATATCATGCCACTTATCTAATGGCATGACATCACAGACATGTTTGTATGATGTGATGTTGACAATGTGAATTTCAGACATGATTTTTATTTTTAAAAAGAACTTTTAAGACTGATTGATGGTTTGAAATTCAGAGAGTATTGTGCATGTGCACCCCAAGCACTCTAAGGGGAAATCTAAATGTTTTGTGCCCATAAAGACCTTGTGCACTAGAAAAAGTTCCAACAGATAGCAGATCTTTGAAAAAAAATGTTTAAAAAGTGCTTTTGCAAGTTATATGGAATGATATAATACTGTTAATTAATACCTGTGCAGACTGCTTGCAAATGTTTAATATTTTTAAGGTCTGTCTTAGTGCACCTATCAATATTTTGCCCCAGGAGGGGTAAAGGCTAATCTAACAGGGGAACTTGACTTTTTTCTTCCATCACCAAAGAGCAATAGAAATTTGTCAAATAGATATGTTTTGCAGTTTGCACAGGATTCCGGCCTGTTGAGAACATTCTTCTGTCAAAAGTCCCATGTATGCCCCCTCCCACAAACCCTGGGGCAAAATATTGATAGGTGCATTGGAAACTCTGAATTCCAAGAGTTACATAATTACTTTAAAGCAGCATAACACAGGCCTATGTCATAGTCCAATAGCAATATGTTTGATGCTAAATGGGTTTTTTCTTTGGAAAAAATGTTCAGCAGCCATGGGAGTCAAACACAAGACCCCTGGTATACTCTAGGAATGTGCAGGGAATTGTACTGTGACACTATATTCATATTATAAATCTTCCTTGAGCAACAGATTCAAAGAGATTGCAACATGAATTCTTTCACCTGTTTTTCTGGTGTAAGTTGATAGTTTATATATGGCAAAGTAATGGAATGAAAGATGAATTTGCTGAAAATTTTATTGTTCTCCTTTTGTAACCTGACTGAAAAGTGAATCTTTTATAATTGTGCATACTTATATACTGTAGTTTATAGTTTTATGCAACTTGATTCTCATTTTTGTCTGGCACTTCTGTAGAATATTCATTGAGTTTGTGCTATGGCTATTCCATTTAGAAATGTTTTGGTTCCTGCAGTTTCAGATGTATAGTGAAGCAAACTGTGCTGGACAAATTGGTGAATTTGCTTTGTTTTATGAAATGATTTCTTGTTGTATGTTGTGGTATGTATTCATGATCAAAGACTGGTTACTTTCAAGCCATTGTTTACATACCATTTTTACTATTGTGATGCAACATCTTTAATTTTTGCCTCAGATGCATAGGTAAACAGAGGAGGTATCTTCTGTTTGTTCATGTGCATACAACAATGTAAATCATATCCTAAAAATATGTTTTCATAGACCATTTTAAGTTGGATAAATGAATACTCATCAAGTCAAAAAATGTAAATGAATATCTATGAGGTACATACAGTTTTAATGGAGGAGTTCCTATGACACATTTGTTACATGTACTTATAAACATATTTATGATCTATCTCCCTCTCTATCAGGCACGCAACAAAACATATGCGCAAGTTTTACTTGCTCAGTTTATTGACAACTTTTCATTTTAATGACATAACAAAATTGAAATTATAATTATAATATGACAGCTTTTGTATTATATAGGTTTCTCTCTTGACTTGGAACCTTAGCAAGGTCCTTATTACAGATATAAATTCCCTTTTTCCTCACCTTGGAAATCATTTGAAAGGGAAAAACTTTATGTTCATGTAATGTACAGCTCCCAAAGTTGTTACATTGAAGTGTACACTACCATTATGATTTTTGTAATGCATCGAAAGAGGGTCAGTGATAGACTTTTACCTTGTAGGACAGCCCTCTTTATGGGGAATGAGGTTCATTTAAAAATAGTTACTTGAAGAGCCAGCAACATAAAATTTTAACAATAAGCAAAGCTACCCCCAGCCCTCGAGAAAAAAAAGTTGAGGCCATCAATCTGATTTCGGTGTCATTGGCATTGTCGTCGGCAAACCTTGGCCATAACTTCTAAACTATATTAAAGCTTCTGTCATCAAACTTCACATATACTTGTTCACTATAACAAGGGGTATATTTCTGTAAAGGGTCATAACTCTTCAGTCCATTTTGACCAATTTATCGCCTTTCTTTTTTTTTTTAAATGTATACACTAAAAAACTTTAACTCTGACCATAATTTCTAAACAAATTAACCATCTTCTCACATAATTGTTGTTGAGCCTGCTTGGGGAGCTTGACATAGTCATCACAATGTCCTCACAGTGTATGCGCATTATAGTTAATGAGGTCATCCAGATTTCATTTTCGGCGCTGTAACTTAGACATAGTTAGCAGGATTTCCTAATAACTTGGCAGTAATATGTATCTCAATGAGCTGAAGTGTCATGCGCAAGAATTAGGTTCCAAGCTCAGATGTCAAGGTCAAAGGTCACAGAGCTGAATTTCATTGTTCAGGCATGGAAAAAGGTCAGCAGTTGGTCAAGGCTTTGAGGTCAAAGGTCATTCATTTTGCTTGTCCGGACAAAATGCAGATAAATGTTTCGAACCAAGGTGTTTTGAATCTTACAGAATCATGAAATCTTGACCACAAATACACACTGACTTTTATTTTATACACTATGATGGTTGTTGTAATGTTTTTCATAATTTAATTGACAGCATGACATTAACTAAATTTTAGGCGCAGAATTGGTCCATCTGTACAATTGGCCCTTCTGGAGGACTGTCACTTCTGTTTCTGGAAAATCATAAATGTCATGCACAAAGCAGTGATTCATGCAAAGTTTTAGAAAATTCTCATGGATAGTTTTAATTTTCCTTCTTTGTCTATATAGAAAATATAATTTATTTAATTGTTAAATAAGCATGGGTGCATGTGATCCTTGAGGCTTTGCAACATCAGTATAATACAAGTACTGCAGATGATATATATATATATATATATATATATATATACACATATATACATACACACACACACATACATACATACGCACACACATATATATATATATATATATATATATATATATACATATATAAACACACACACACATACATATACACCAAATACATACACACATACCATATACATACACCGATGAAATGTTCATGAGCATTCTCTTACATAATACACATCTTTTAGATTTTAAGTAAGTATGAGTCATCATATACTGTATACAATACCGCACAAAGCACACAATACAAGTAAATACCGTGTATCATTCTCATCCTAACTGACAGCACAGTTATTATGTTGGTATATAGTTAATAATAACATTGAAGAATAAATAAACAAATGCAAGTTCCATTTTACACATGATTTGATAAGAAATTGATTTACGAAATGCAGATATGCCAGTGATCACATTGCATATTTCAGTTATATATCATACAACATATATATGATTTTGCTGACTAACTTATAAAAACAATAATCTTCCCAAGAACATAAACATAATGCATGCTAGAATACGGACATTTTCAATAAAATTTTAATTTGTAATAAAATCCATAAGAAAAAAGAGATCTAAGTATTAATTATATTTGCCTTTACAAAATACGACACAGTTTTCTTAAGCCAAACTTAGCACAATGCATAATCAAGAATGTAATCACCTAGTATACAGAGACAGATTAATTAATCAATAACTACACTTTTTATGTTTATAGCCTGAATTTTTGGTATTTTATTGACATTGTGCAAACTGGATGTTAGCTCAGTACATTAAAATATTCATCTATTGAAGGAAGTACATGTAGATCGTGTTCGTGTCACGAAAATAACTACTCGTACACGCTATGGACAAAGTATACTGAACAAAGTATACTAGTCAACAAAGTTTACATAGCGTAACATCGTTATCCACTCACGGCGCGATCTAAGTCATCCTTAACATTTACCCGGTGAACTTTACCGTGCGCGTCCTTTACAAGGATATTGCCATCGTAGGACCAAGCACCCAGGATCTTCTTAGCTTTGACCATGCTACGAGCATGGAACAGCAATGTGTTTCTGTACTTGGTCAGATCTTCGTTGATGAAAACGCCATTAAAACCACATGAGCGAGCCTTTGCGCGAGCACTATAAAACTTGTTGCGAGCACGAAATGACGTGAATTTGACAATGATTGCTCTTGGTTTTGTAGGGTTGAGGTATTTTGGACCGACTCTGTGGCTCCGATCTATGTCGTCTAGGCTGATATTGGCTCCTATAGCGCTTGCAATTTCCATAACAATATCATCAGTGGACTCTGCAGGGGATTCATTGACCCCAGTTACTCGTAAACAGTTACGGCGACTGTATTGCTCACTATTGTCAGCGGCGGCCTCCCCGTACGGGAGCGTGGAACGCGCTCTCAGCGAGGCTTACCGCCGCCCGCCTCCCGGCACGGCACGGTACGGTACGGGAGGCTAGACCGCTCCCCTTCTCGCCGAGGCCGGCCTTCCCTTGCCTCCCCCTTCCCGTACGGGAGGCTGGGCCGCGCTGTCCGCCCCTTTCGCAGCGCTCCCTTGCCGTCCGCCCTTATATGTATATTCTGCAGACCAAACGTCGCCGGTGACTAAATGTCTTAGTCAGCGGACCAACTTGAATTTACACCCCTTAAGTTCAAGGCAAATTGAACAGTTTTGGAAATCGTTCCCTTTCATCAAGGCATGCACATCCGAGAGGGGAGCGAGCGGGCTCTCGAGGCAGCTTTGTCTCATTCCAGCCGGCGTTGCCCGTACGTGCCTGCCGTCGCAGATAGCCTGGACCGCTCTCCGTCTCGCAGAGGCCGGCTTCCCCTTGCCTCCCCGTACGGGAGGCAAGACCGCGCTCTCGGCGAGGCGTGCCGTGCCGCCGCTCGCCTCCCGGCACGGACCGTACGGGAGCGGGACCGCTCTCCCTCTCGCCGAGGCCGACCTTCCCTTGCCTCCCCGTACGGGAGCGTGGACCTCGCTCTCAGCGACGCTTACCGCCGCCGGCCTTCCCTTGCCTTGCCTCCTCGTACGGGAGGCTGGACCGCGCTGTCCGCCCCTCTCGCAGCGCTCCCTTGCCTACCGCCCCTATAGGTATGTTATGCAGATAAAACGTCGCCGGTGACGAAGCCAGCCGGCCAGCCAGAGGGCTGGCTCGGGGAACCGCGCTCTCGGCGAGGCCGGTAGCCGCTTGCCTCTCCGTACGGGAGCGTGGCCCGCTCGCTCTCCAACGGCCGCCTTGCCGGCACGGCACGTACGGTAGGCTAGACCGCTCTCCCTCTCGCCGAGGCCGGCCTTCCCTTGCCTCCCCGTACGGTAGGCTGGACCGCGCTGTCCGCCCCTCTCGCAGCGCTCCCTTGCCTACCGCCCCTATAGGTATATTCAGATCCAACGTCGCCGGTGACTAAAATCTTGCCCTCTGTTTGAGGCCTGCCTTCAAATCGTGTTGCGGGGCATATTCCGTGACCCATTTGCTTCTGGCAAGAGAAGGGAAATCTGCCAAACAAACATCTTTTCGTTTTCTCAGTTCCATCACAGGGTGCTTGCACACACTCACTCACCACTACTTTGAAGAGTGTGTTTGTTGGCCAACTGTCTCACCCAGGCACTCTTTGTTTTTTTCCCTTTCTCTTGCAAGGGAGAAGAAGTAGTCTGCGCCTCTTCTCTTGTTCTTCCCGGGAGATACATACATTATGGTGTGTCTCCAGCCAGCCAGCCTTTGCTCCCGGGGGTATGCACTGGCCTCTGAGTTTGCCTTACGCTTCACGTCCGAAGTCTGCCTCCTCCCTCGTACGTGTGTGAAATGGCCAAAGTTCGCGGACAAGCACGCCCCAGAAGCAGCCCACCGTAATCCCTCCCAGGCGGCACCCAGCAAAAAGACCGGGAGGAAAGAGAGAGAAGCGAACGTTCCTTTCTTCCTCTCTCGACAGGAGAAGACGAAGAACGCAGCCCCCTCTTTCCTCCCGGGGGTTAGGGGGAAAAAAGAGAAGAAGGAAGGAGCCTGCCGCCCGCACCGCATCGATTGGTCCGTCTTGCGCGGACAAATCGTGCAGTCGAAAGGTTAAGTCTCAATAGATCGCAGTGTGGTGGCTGCTCTACTAAGTACGACACCCCGACCGAGAGCTAGGTCGTCTACGAATGATTTCACACCGCTGCGTTGCATGGGATGGATCTCGTTTATGGCCAGCGGCGGCTAGGAGTCTGCCTACCGCGAGAGGCCCCCTTTCTGCGGCTTTACCGCCGCGCCTCGGTCCCGGAGAACAGCAAAGAGGCGCGCTTTAATTTTTTCAAAGTAAACGTTCCGGTCGCCCGAGACACAAAGTTGATAGGGCAGACATTTCAAAGATACGTCGCCGGCGCGAGGCCGTGCGATCAGCACAAAGTTGTTCAGAGTCACCAAGTGGCCGGGCGAGCCCGGATTGGTTTTTGTACTAACAAAAGCGCTCTTCCCCGTGAGGGTCGGAGCTGTGTAGCATGTATTAGCTCTAGAATTGCCACAGTTATCCAAGTAGGACTGTACGGTAACCATAACTGATTTAATGAGCCTTTCGCAGTTTCACCATGTGAAGGTCTGTACTTAGACATGCATGGCTTAATCTTTGAGACAAGCATATGACTACTGGCAGGATCAACCAGATAGCTACCTCGAGCTGGCTGCGGCATAGTGCGGCGGCGGCGGTGCTGCTCTCGGCTGAGAGCCGGGGACCCGCGTGCTGCTGCCGCTGCTCGGCGGGAGATCCCGGTCTCGGGGCCAACGGTGCCGGTCAGGGAGGACGCGATCGGCTTGCGCCGAAACACTTTCCTCTGCCCTGCTGTCCCGCGGTGTGCGGTGGGGACTCGGACGCGGTCTCGCATTCGTGCCTGCGAGTCCGCCTTGAGCGTGCTAGGGCAAATACGCTCGCATGCGGTTTGTTTTTTCTTCGTTTCTGCCGTTCGCAGTCGCATCGCCGGGTGTAGACCGGGACGGACTCTGACAGGACGAGTCAGGCGGTTTTAGTTGCGTGAACTAACGTGCGCCAACGCTAGACTCTCGGGACAGAGAGGGTGGTTTGTTTTTGCGCCGCTGAGAGGAGAGTCTCTTGACCGTGCGGTGACGGCGACCTCGCAAGTCGGGCGGCGGCTTGGTTGCCAGAGGAGGGTGGCTGTCGTCCTACCGGGTGTCTTTCCTGCTAGCCAAGATTCCCGAGAGGTGGCCTTCGCTTTCGCTCTGGCGGGTCTCAAGGGCTCTTCGAGAGGCGTTCGAAACGCGCGGGTCGCTACTATCCACCGGTCGGTGTGTTTCGCTTGCCGTACGGCCGACGCCTAAGCTAGCCGAGTCCAGAAAAGACAGGACCGATCTGAACAAAGCGTGCTGGAAAGTCTTCGCCCCGAAGCCGGTGCTACTGGCCTCCCGAGACACGCTAACTCGTTGCCGAGTGTCATTTCTGCTAGCCAAGATTCCCGAGAGGTGGCCTTCGCATTCGCTCTGGCGGGTCTCATGGGCTCGCTCTCAGCGAGGCTTACCGCCGCCCGGCACGGACCGTACGGGATGCTAGACCGCTCTCCCTCTCGCCGAGGCCGACCTTCCCCTCGCCTCCCCGTACGGGAGCGTGGACCTCGCTCTCAGCCGCCCGCCTCCCGGCACGGGAGGCTAGACCGCTCTCCCTCTCGCCGAGGCCGGCCTTCCCTTGCCTCCCCGTACGGGAGGCTGGACCGCGCTGTCCGCCCCTTTCGCAGCGCTCCCTTGCCGTCCGCCCCTATAGGTATATTCTGCAGATCAAACGTCGCCGGTGACTAAATGTCTTAGTCTGCGGACCAACTTGAATTTACACCCCGTAAATTCAAGGCAAATTGAACAGTTTTGGAAATCGCCCCCTTTCATCAAGGCATGCACATCCGAGAGGGGAGCGAGCAGGATTTCGAGGCAGCTTTGTCTCATTCCAGCCGGCGCTGCACGTACGTGCCTGTCGTCGCGGGGAGCCTTGAACGCTCTCCCTCTCGCCGAGGCCGGCCTCCCCGTACGAGAGGCAAGACCGCGCTCTCGGCGAGGCGTGCCGTGCCGCCGTTCGCCTCCCGGCACGGACCGTACGGGAACGGGACCGCTCTCCCTCTCGCCGAGGCTGGCCTTCCTTGCCTCCCCGTACGGGAGCGTGGACCTCGCTCTCAGCGAGGCTTACCGCCGCCCGCCTCCCGACACGGACCGTACGGGAGGCTAGACCGCTCTCCCTCTCGCCGAGGCCGGCCTTCCCCTAGCCTCCCCGTACGGGAGCGTGGACCGTGCTCTCAGCGAGGCTTACCGCTACCCGCCCGCCTCCCGGCACGGCACGGTACGGTAGGCTAGACCGCTCTCCCTATCGCGAGGCCGGCCTTCCCTTGCCGTACGGGAAGCTGGACCGCGCTCTCAGCGAGGCGTGCCGTGCAGCCGCTCGCCTCCCGGCACGGACCGTACGGGAGGCTAGACCGCTCTCCCTCTCGCCGAGGCCGGCCTTCGCCTCGCCTCCCCGTACGGGAGCGTGGAACGCGCTCTCAGCGAGGCTTACCGCCTCCCGGCACGGCACGGTACGGTACGGGAGGCTAGACCGCTCCCCTTCTCGCCGAGGCCGGCCTTCCCTTGCCTCCCCCTTCCCGTACGGGAGGCTGGGCCGCGCTGTCCGCCCCTTTCGCAGCGCTCCCTTGCCGTCCGCCCTTATAGGTATATTCTGCAGACCAAACGTCGCCGGTGACTAAATGTCTTAGTCTGCGGACCAACTTGAATTTACACCCCTTAAGTTCAAGGCAAATTGAACAGTTTTGGAAATAGTTCCCTTTCATCAAGGCATGCACATCCGAGAGGGGAGCGAGCGGGCTCTCGAGGCAGCTTTGTCTCATTCCAGCCGGCGTTGCCCGTACGTGCCTGCCGTCGCAGATAGCCTGGGCCGCTCTCCGTCTCGCAGAGGCCGGCCTCCCATTGCCTCCCCGTACGGGAGGCAAGACCGCGCTCTCGGCCAGGCGTGCCGTGCCGCCGCTCGCCTCCCGGCACGGACCGTACGGGAGCGGGACCGCTCTCCCTCTCGCCGAGGGCGGCCTTCCCTTCGCCTCCCCGTACGGGAGCGTGGACCTCGCTCTCAGCGAGGCTTACCGCCGCCCGCCTCCCGGCACGGACCGTACGGGAGGCTAGACCGCTCTCCCTCTCGCCGAGGACGGCCTTCCCCTCGCCTCCCCGTACGGGAACGTGGACCGCGCTCTCAGCGAGGCTTACCGCCGCTGGCCTCCCGGGACGGCACGGTACGGGAGGCTAGACCGCTCTCCCTCTCGCCGACGCCGGCCTTCCCTTGCCTCCCCGTACGGGAGGCTAGACCGCGCTGTCCTGCCCTTTCGCAGCGCTCCCTTGCCGTCCGCCCTTATAGTATATTCTGCAGATCAAACGTCGCCGGTGACTAAATGTCTTAGTCTGCGGACCAACTTGAATATACACC
Organism: Solen grandis; assembly: GCA_021229015.1. Taxonomy (NCBI): domain Eukaryota; kingdom Metazoa; phylum Mollusca; class Bivalvia; order Adapedonta; family Solenidae; genus Solen; species Solen grandis. The sequence continues at coordinate 58,633,692 of CM037790.1, forward strand.
CCGTAAATTCAAGGCAAATTGAACAGTTTTGGAAATCGCTCCCTTTCATCAAGGCATGCACATCCGAGAGGGGAGCGAGCGGGCTCTCGAGGCAGAGCACGGCACGGCACGTACGGTAGGCTAGACCGCTCTCCCTCTCGCCGAGGCCGGCCTTCCCTTGCCTCCCCGTACGGTAGGCTGGACCGCGCTGTCCGCCCCTCTCGCAGCGCTCCCTTGCCTACCGCCCCTATAGGTATATTCAGATCCAACGTCGCCGGTGACTAAAATCTTGCCCTCTGTTTGAGGCCTGCCTTCAAATCGAGGCTGGGCCGCGCTGTCCGCCCCTTTCGTAGCGCTCCCTTGCCGTCCGCCCTTATATGTATATTCTGCAGACCAAACGTCGCCGGTGACTAAATGTCTTAGTCTGCGGACCAACTTGAATTTACACCCCGTAAATTCAAGGCAAATTGAACAGTTTTGGAAATCGTTCCCTTTCATCAAGGCATGCACATCCGAGAGGGGAGCGAGCGGGCTCTCGAGGCAGCTTTGTCTCATTCCAGCCGGCGCTGCCCGTACGTGCCTGCCGTCGCGGGGAGCCTGGACCGCTCTCCGTCTCGCAGAGGCCGGCCTCCCCTTGCCTCCCCGTACGGGAGGCAAGACCGCGCTCTCGGCGAGGCGTGCCGTGCCGCCGCTCGCCTCCCGGCACGGACCGTACGGGAGCGGGACCGCTCTCCCTCTCGCCTGCCTTCAAATCGTGTTGCGGGGAATATTCCGTGACCCATTTTCTTCTGGCAAGAGAAGGGAAATCTGCCAAACAAACATCTTTTCGTTTTCTCAGTTCCATCACAGGGTGCTTGCACACACTCACTCACCACTACTTTGAAGGGTGTGTTTGTTGGCCAACTGTCTCACCCAGGCACTCTTTGTTTTTTTCCCTTTCTCTTGCAAGGGAGAAGAAGTAGTCTGCGCCTCTTCTCTTGTTCTTCCCGGGAGATACATACATTATGGTGTGTCTCAGCCAGCCCTTTGCTCCCGAGGGTATGCACTGGCCTCTGAGTTTGCCTTACGCTTCACGTCCGAAGTCTGCCTCCTCCCTCGTACGTGTGTGAAATGGCCAAAGTTCGCGGACAAGCACGCCCCAGAAGCAGCCCACCGTAATCCCTCCCAGGCGGCACCCAGCAAAAAGACCGGGAGGAAAGAGAGAGAAGCGAACGTTCCTTTCTTCCTCTCTCGACAGGAGAAGACGAAGAACGCAGCCCCCTCTTTCCTCCCGGGGGTTAGGGGAAAAAAAGAGAAGAAGGAAGGAGCCTGCCGCCCGCACCGCATCGATTGGTCCGTCTTGCGCGGACAAATCGTGCAGTCGAAAGGTTAAGTCTCAATAGACCGCAGTGTGGTGGCTGCTCTACTAAGTACGACACCCCGACCGAGAGCTAGGTCGTCTACGAATGATTTCACACCGCTGCGTTGCATGGGATGGATCTCGTTTATGGCCAGCGGCGGCTAGGAGTCTGCCTACCGCGAGAGGCCCCCTTTCTGCGGCTTTACCGCCGCGCCTCGGTCCCGGAGAACAGCAAAGAGGCGCGCTTTAATTTTTTCAAAGTAAACGTTCCGGTCGCCCGAGACACAAAGTTGATAGGGCAGACATTTCAAAGATACGTCGCCGGCGCGAGGCCGTGCGATCAGCACAAAGTTGTTCAGAGTCACCAAGTGGCCGGGCGAGCCCGGATTGGTTTTTGTACTAACAAAAGCGCTCTTCCCCGTGAGGGTCGGAGCTGTGTAGCATGTATTAGCTCTAGAATTGCCACAGTTATCCAAGTAGGACTGTACGGTCTAAGGAACCATAACTGATTTAATGAGCCTTTCGCAGTTTCACCATGTGAAGGTCTGTACTTAGACATGCATGGCTTAATCTTTGAGACAAGCATATGACTACTGGCAGGATCAACCAGATAGCTACCTCGAGCTGGCTGCGGCATAGTGCGGGGCGGCCGGGCTGCTCTCGGCTGAGAGCCGGGGACCCGCGTGCTGCTGCTGCTGCTGCTCGGCGGGAGATCCCGGTCTCGGGGCCAACGGTGCCGGTCAGGGAGGACGCGATCGGCTTGCGCCGAAACACTTTCCTCTGCCCTACTGTCCCGCGGTGTGCGGTGGGGACTCGGACGCGGTCTCGCATTCGTGCCTGCGAGTCCGCCTTGAGCGTGCTAGGGCAAATACGCTCGCATGCGGTTTGTTTTTTCTTCGTTTCTGCCGTTCGCAGTCGCATCGCCGGGTGTAGACCGGGACGGACTCTGACAGGACGAGTCAGGCGGTCTTAGTTGCGTGAACTAACGTGCGCCAACACTAGACTCTCGGGACCGAGAGGGTGGTTTGTTTTTGCGCCGCTGAGAGGAGAGTCTCTTGACCGTGCGGTGACGGCGACCTCGCAAGTCGGGCGGCGGCTTGGTTGCCAGAGGAGGGTGGCTGTCGTCCTACCGGGTGTCTTTTCTGCTAGCCAAGATTCCCGAGAGGTGGCCTTCGCTTTCGCTCTGGCGGGTCTCAAGGGCTCTTCGAGAGGCGTTCGAAACGCGCGGGTCGCTACTATCCACCGGTCGGTGTGTTTCGCTTGCCGTACGGCCGACGCCTAAGCTAGCCGAGTCCAGAAAAGACAGGACCGATCTTAACAAAGCTGACTTCGCCCCGAAGCCGGTGCTACTGGCCTCCCGAGACACGCTAGCTCGTTGCCGGGTGTCATTTCTGCTAGCCAAGATTCCCGAGAGGTGGCCTTCGCTTTCGCTCAGGCGGGTCTCATGGGCTCGCTCTCAGCGAGGCTTACCGCCGCCCGGCACGGACCGTACGGGATGCTAGACCGCTCTCCCTCTCGCCGAGGCCGGCCTTCCCCTCGCCTCCCCGTACGGGAGCGTGGACCTCGCTCTCATCCGCCCGCCTCCCGGCACGGCACGGGAGGCTAGACCGCTCTCCCTCTCGCCGAGGCCGGCCTTCCCTTGCCTCCCCGTACGGGAGGCTGGACCGCGCTGTCCGCCCCTTACGCAGCGCTCCCTTGCCGTCCGCCCCTATAGGTATATTCTGCAGATCAAACGTCGCCGGTGACTAAATGTCTTAGTCTGCGGACCAACTTGAATTTACACCCCGTAAATTCAAGGCAAATTGAACAGTTTTGGAAATCGCTCCCTTTAATCAAGGCATGCACATCCGAGAGGGGAGCGAGCAGGCTTTCGAGGCAGCTTTGTCTCATTCCAGCCGGCGCTGCACGTACGTGCCTGCCGTCGCGGGGAGCCTTGAAGGCTCTCCCTCTCGCCGAGGCCGGCCTCCCCGTACGGGAGGCTGGACCGCGCTCTCAGCGATGCGTGCCGTGCAGCCGCTCGCCTCCCGGCACGGACCGTACGGGAGGCTAGACCGCTCTCCCCGCCTGCTCGCCCCCCGTACGGGAGCGTGGACGCGCTCTCTCTCGCCGAGGCCGGCCTTCGCCCCCCCTTCCCGTAAGGGAGGCTGGGCCGCGCTGTCCGCCCCTTCGCAGGCCCCTTGCCGTCCGCCTATATGTTATTCTGCAGACAACGTCGCCGGTGACTAAATGTCTTAGTCTGCGGACCAACTTGAATTTAACCCGTAATTCAGGCAATTGAACGTTTTGGAAATCGTTCCTTTCATCAAGCTACATCCGAGAGCCAGGACCGCGCTGTCCGCCCTCTCGCAGCGCTCCCTTGCTACCGCCTAGGTAGTTTGCAGATAAAACGCGCCGGTGACGAAGCAGCGGCCAGCGAGAGGCTGCTCGGAACCGCGCTCCCGGCGAGGCCGGTAGCCGCTTGCCTTCCGTACGGGAGGTAGCCCGCTCGCTCTCCAACGCCGCCTGCCGGCACGGCACGTACGGTAGGCTAGACCGCTTCCCCTCGCCGAGGCCGGCCTTCCCTTGCCTCCCGTACGGTAGGCTGGACCGCGCTGTCCGCCCCTCTCGCAGCGCTCCCTTGCCTACCGCCCCTATAGTATATTCAGATCCAACGTCGCCGGTGACTAAAATCTTGCCCTCTGTTTGAGGCCTGCCTTCAAATCGAGCTGGGCCGCGCTGTCCGCCCCTTCGTAGCGCTCCCTTGCCGTCCGCCCTTATATGTATATTCTGCAGACCAAACGTCGCCGGTGACTAAATGTCTTAGTCTGCGGACCAACTTGAATACTGGCCTCCCCGAGACACGCTAGCTCGTTGCCGGGTTCATTTCTGCTAGCCAAGATTCCCGAGAGGTGGCCTTCGCTTCGCTCAGGCGGGTCTCATGGGCTGCTCTCACGAGGCTACCGCCGCCGCACGGACCGTACGGGATGCTAGACCGCTCTCCCTCTCGCCGAGGCCGGCCTTCCCCTCGCCTCCCCCGTACGGGAGCGTGACCTCGCTCTCATCCGCCCGCCTCCCGCACGGCACGGGAGGCTAGACCGCTCTCTCCTCTCGCCGAGGCCGGCCTTCCCTTGCCTCCCCGTACGGGAGGCTGGACCGCGCTGTCCGCCCCTTTCGCAGCGCTCCCTTGCCGTCCGCCCCTATAGGTATATTCTGCAGATCAAACGTCGCCGGTGACTAAATGTCTTAGTCTGCGGACCAACTTGAATTTACACCCCGTAAATTCAAGGCAAATTGAACAGTTTTGGAAATCGCTCCCTTTAATCAAGGCATGCACATCCGAGAGGGGAGCGAGCAGGCTTTCGAGGCAGCTTTGTCTCATTCCAGCCGGCGCTGCACGTACGTGCCTGCCGTCGCGGGGAGCCTTGAAGGCTCTCCCTCTCGCCGAGGCCGGCCTCCCCGTACGGGAGGCAAGACCGCGCTCTCGGCGAGGCGTGCCGTGCCGCCGCTCGCCTCCCGGCACGGACCGTACAGGAGCGGGACCGCTCTCCCTCTCGCCGAGGCCGGCCTTCCCTTGCCTCCCCCTTCCCGTACGGGAGGCTGGACCGCGCTCTCAGCGATGCGTGCCGTGCAGCCGCTCGCCTCCCGGCACGGACCGTACGGGAGGCTAGACCGCTCTCCCTCTCGCCGAGGCCGGCCTTCGCCTCGCCTTCCCGTACGGGAGCGTGGAACGCGCTCTCAGCGAGGCTTACCGCCGCCCGCCTCCCGGCACGGCACGGTACGGTACGGGAGGCTAGACAGCTCCCCCTCTCGCCGAGGCCGGCCTTCCCTTGCCTCCCCCTTCCCGTACGGGAGGCTGGGCCGCGCTGTCCGCCCCTTTCGCAGCGCTCCCTTGCCGTCCGCCCTTATATGTATATTCTGCAGACCAAACGTCGCCGGTGACTAAATGTCTTAGTCTGCGGACCAACTTGAATTTACACCCCGTAAATTCAAGGCAAATTGAACGGTTTTGGAAATCGTTCCCTTTCATCAAGGCATGCACATCCGAGAGGGGAGCGAGCGGGCTCTCGAGGCAGCTTTGTCTCATTCCAGCCGGCGCTGCCCGTACGTGCCTGCCGTCGCGGGGAGCCTGGGCCCGCTCGAGGCCGGCCCCCGCCTCCCGTACGGAGCAAGACCGCGCCTCGCGAGCTGCCGTCCGCCGCTCCGCTCGCCGGCACGGCCGCTGGCGGCACCGCCTCTCGACGGCGCTCTCCCCTCGCCGAGGCCGACCTTCCCTTGCCTCCCCGTACGGGAGCGTGGACCTCGCTCTCAGCGAGGCTTACCGCCGCCCGCCTCCCGGCACGGACCGTACGGGAGGCTAGACCGCTCTCCCTCTCGCCGAGGACGGCCTTCCCCTCGCCTCCCCGTACGGGAACGTGGACCGCGCTCTCAGCGAGGCTTACCGCCGCTGGCCTCCCGGGACGGCACGGTACGGGAGGCTAGACCGCTCTCCCTCTCGCCGACGCCGGCCTTCCCTTGCCTCCCCGTACGGGAGGCTAGACCGCGCTGTCCTGCCCTTTCGCAGCGCTCCCTTGCCGTCCGCCCTTATAGTATATTCTGCAGATCAAACGTCGCCGGTGACTAAATGTCTTAGTCTGCGGACCAACTTGAATATACACCCCGTAAATTCAAGGCAAATTGAACAGTTTTGGAAATCGCTCCCTTTCATCAAGGCATGCACATCCGAGAGGGGAGCGAGCGGGCTCTCGAGGCAGAGCACGGCACGGCACGTACGGTAGGCTAGACCGCTCTCCCTCTCGCCGAGGCCGGCCTTCCCTTGCCTCCCCGTACGGTAGGCTGGACCGCGCTGTCCGCCCCTCTCGCAGCGCTCCCTTGCCTACCGCCCCTATAGGTATATTCAGATCCAACGTCGCCGGTGACTAAAATCTTGCCCTCTGTTTGAGGCCTGCCTTCAAATCGAGGCTGGGCCGCGCTGTCCGCCCCTTTCGTAGCGCTCCCTTGCCGTCCGCCCTTATATGTATATTCTGCAGACCAAACGTCGCCGGTGACTAAATGTCTTAGTCTGCGGACCAACTTGAATTTACACCCCGTAAATTCAAGGCAAATTGAACAGTTTTGGAAATCGTTCCCTTTCATCAAGGCATGCACATCCGAGAGGGGAGCGAGCGGGCTCTCGAGGCAGCTTTGTCTCATTCCAGCCGGCGCTGCCCGTACGTGCCTGCCGTCGCGGGGAGCCTGGACCGCTCTCCGTCTCGCAGAGGCCGGCCTCCCCTTGCCTCCCCGTACGGGAGGCAAGACCGCGCTCTCGGCGAGGCGTGCCGTGCCGCCGCTCGCCTCCCGGCACGGACCGTACGGGAGCGGGACCGCTCTCCCTCTCGCCTGCCTTCAAATCGTGTTGCGGGGAATATTCCGTGACCCATTTTCTTCTGGCAAGAGAAGGGAAATCTGCCAAACAAACATCTTTTCGTTTTCTCAGTTCCATCACAGGGTGCTTGCACACACTCACTCACCACTACTTTGAAGGGTGTGTTTGTTGGCCAACTGTCTCACCCAGGCACTCTTTGTTTTTTTCCCTTTCTCTTGCAAGGGAGAAGAAGTAGTCTGCGCCTCTTCTCTTGTTCTTCCCGGGAGATACATACATTATGGTGTGTCTCCAGCCAGCCAGCCTTTGCTCCCGAGGGTATGCACTGGCCTCTGAGTTTGCCTTACGCTTCACGTCCGAAGTCTGCCTCCTCCCTCGTACGTGTGTGAAATGGCCAAAGTTCGCGGACAAGCACGCCCCAGAAGCAGCCCACCGTAATCCCTCCCAGGCGGCACCCAGCAAAAAGACCGGGAGGAAAGAGAGAGAAGCGAACGTTCCTTTCTTCCTCTCTCGACAGGAGAAGACGAAGAACGCAGCCCCCTCTTTCCTCCCGGGGGTTAGGGGAAAAAAAGAGAAGAAGGAAGGAGCCTGCCGCCCGCACCGCATCGATTGGTCCGTCTTGCGCGGACAAATCGTGCAGTCGAAAGGTTAAGTCTCAATAGACCGCAGTGTGGTGGCTGCTCTACTAAGTACGACACCCCGACCGAGAGCTAGGTCGTCTACGAATGATTTCACACCGCTGCGTTGCATGGGATGGATCTCGTTTATGGCCAGCGGCGGCTAGGAGTCTGCCTACCGCGAGAGGCCCCCTTTCTGCGGCTTTACCGCCGCGCCTCGGTCCCGGAGAACAGCAAAGAGGCGCGCTTTAATTTTTTCAAAGTAAACGTTCCGGTCGCCCGAGACACAAAGTTGATAGGGCAGACATTTCAAAGATACGTCGCCGGCGCGAGGCCGTGCGATCAGCACAAAGTTGTTCAGAGTCACCAAGTGGCCGGGCGAGCCCGGATTGGTTTTTGTACTAACAAAAGCGCTCTTCCCCGTGAGGGTCGGAGCTGTGTAGCATGTATTAGCTCTAGAATTGCCACAGTTATCCAAGTAGGACTGTACGGTCTAAGGAACCATAACTGATTTAATGAGCCTTTCGCAGTTTCACCATGTGAAGGTCTGTACTTAGACATGCATGGCTTAATCTTTGAGACAAGCATATGACTACTGGCAGGATCAACCAGATAGCTACCTCGAGCTGGCTGCGGCATAGTGCGGCGGCGGCGGTGCTGCTCTCGGCTGAGAGCCGGGGACCCGCGTGCTGCTGCTGCTCGGCGGGAGATCCCGGTCTCGGGGCCAACGGTGCCGGTCAGGGAGGACGCGATCGGCTTGCGCCGAAACACTTTCCTCTGCCCTACTGTCCCGCGGTGTGCGGTGGGGACTCGGACGCGGTCTCGCATTCGTGCCTGCGAGTCCGCCTTGAGCGTGCTAGGGCAAATACGCTCGCATGCGGTTTGTTTTTTCTTCGTTTCTGCCGTTCGCAGTCGCATCGCCGGGTGTAGACCGGGACGGACTCTGACAGGACGAGTCAGGCGGTCTTAGTTGCGTGAACTAACGTGCGCCAACACTAGACTCTCGGGACCGAGAGGGTGGTTTGTTTTTGCGCCGCTGAGAGGAGAGTCTCTTGACCGTGCGGTGACGGCGACCTCGCAAGTCGGGCGGCGGCTTGGTTGCCAGAGGAGGGTGGCTGTCGTCCTACCGGGTGTCTTTTCTGCTAGCCAAGATTCCCGAGAGGTGGCCTTCGCTTTCGCTCTGGCGGGTCTCAAGGGCTCTTCGAGAGGCGTTCGAAACGCGCGGGTCGCTACTATCCACCGGTCGGTGTGTTTCGCTTGCCGTACGGCCGACGCCTAAGCTAGCCGAGTCCAGAAAAGACAGGACCGATCTTAACAAAGCATGCTTCGCCCCGAAGCCGGTGCTACTGGCCTCCCGAGACACGCTAGCTCGTTGCCGGGTGTCATTTCTGCTAGCCAAGATTCCCGAGAGGTGGCCTTCGCTTTCGCTCAGGCGGGTCTCATGGGCTCGCTCTCAGCGAGGCTTACCGCCGCCCGGCACGGACCGTACGGGATGCTAGACCGCTCTCCCTCTCGCCGAGGCCGGCCTTCCCCTCGCCTCCCCGTACGGGAGCGTGGACCTCGCTCTCATCCGCCCGCCTCCCGGCACGGCACGGGAGGCTAGACCGCTCTCCCTCTCGCCGAGGCCGGCCTTCCCTTGCCTCCCCGTACGGGAGGCTGGACCGCGCTGTCCGCCCCTTACGCAGCGCTCCCTTGCCGTCCGCCCCTATAGGTATATTCTGCAGATCAAACGTCGCCGGTGACTAAATGTCTTAGTCTGCGGACCAACTTGAATTTACACCCCGTAAATTCAAGGCAAATTGAACAGTTTTGGAAATCGCTCCCTTTAATCAAGGCATGCACATCCGAGAGGGGAGCGAGCGGGCTTTCGAGGCAGCTTTGTCTCATTCCAGCCGGCGCTGCACGTACGTGCCTGCCGTCGCGGGGAGCCTTGAAGGCTCTCCCTCTCGCCGAGGCCGGCCTCCCCGTACGGGAGGCAAGACCGCGCTCTCGGCGAGGCGTGCCGTGCCGCCGCTCGCCTCCCGGCACGGACCGTACAGGAGCGGGACCGCTCTCCCTCTCGCCGAGGCCGGCCTTCCCTTGCCTCCCCCTTCCCCCCGGGAGGCAAGACCGCGCTCTCGGCGAGGCGTGCCGTGCGCCGCTCGCCTCCCGGCACGGACCGTACGGAGCGACCGCTCTCCCTCTCGCCGAGGCCGGCCTTCGCCTCGCCTCCCCGTACGGGAGCGTGGAACGCGCTCTCAGCGAGGCTTACCGCCGCCCGCCTCCCGGCACGGCCCTTCCCCGCCCTTATATGTATATTCTGCAGACCAAACGTCGCCGGTGACTAAATGTCTTAGTCTGCGGACCAACTTGAATTTACACCCCGTAAATTCAAGGCAAATTGAACAGTTTTGGAAATCGTTCCCTTTCATCAAGGCATGCACATCCGAGAGCCAGGACCGCGCTGTCCGCCCTCTCGCAGCGCTCCCTTGCCTACCGCCCCTATAGGTATGTTATGCAGATAAAACGTCGCCGGTGACGAAGCCAGCCGGCCAGCGAGAGGGCTGGCTCGGGGAACCGCGCTCTCAGCGAGGCCGGTAGCCGCTTGCCTCCCCGTACGGGAGCGTGGCCCGCTCGCTCTCCAACGGCCGCCTTGCCGGCACGGCACGTACGGAGGCTAGACCGCTCCCCTCTCGCCGAGGCCGGCCTTCCTTGCCTCCCCCTGTCCGCCCCTCTCGCAGCGCTCCCTTGCCTACCGCCCCTATAGGTATATTCAGATCCAACGTCGCCGGTGACTAAAATCTTGCCCTCTGTTTGAGGCCTGCCTTCAAATCGAGGCTGGGCCGCGCTGTCCGCCCCTTTCGTAGCGCTCCCTTGCCGTCCGCCCTTATATGTATATTCTGCAGACCAAACGTCGCCGGTGACTAAATGTCTTAGTCTGCGGACCAACTTGAATTTACACCCCGTAAATTCAAGGCAAATTGAACAGTTTTGGAAATCGTTCCCTTTCATCAAGGCATGCACATCCGAGAGGGGAGCGAGCGGGCTCTCGAGGCAGCTTTGTCTCATTCCAGCCGGCGCTGCCCGTACGTGCCTGCCGTCGCGGGGAGCCTGGACCGCTCTCCGTCTCGCAGAGGCCGGCCTCCCCTTGCCTCCCCGTACGGGAGGCAAGACCGCGCTCTCGGCGAGGCGTGCCGTGCCGCCGCTCGCCTCCCGGCACGGACCGTACGGGAGCGGGACCGCTCTCCCTCTCGCCTGCCTTCAAATCGTGTTGCGGGGCATATTCCGTGACCCATTTGCTTCTGGCAAGAGAAGGGAAATCTGCCAAACAAACGTCTTTTCGTTTTCTCAGTTCCATCACAGGGTGCTTGCACACACTCACTCACCACTACTTTGAAGAGTGTGTTTGTTGGCCAACTGTCTCACCCAGGCACTCTTTGTTTTTTTCCCTTTCTCTTGCAAGGGAGAAGAAGTAGTCTGCGCCTCTTCTCTTGTTCTTCCCGGGAGATACATACATTATGGTGTGTCTCCAGCCAGCCAGCCTTTGCTCCCGGGGGTATGCACTGGCCTCTGAGTTTGCCTTACGCTTCACGTCCGAAGTCTGCCTCCTCCCTCGTACGTGTGTGAAATGGCCAAAGTTCGCGGACAAGCACGCCCCAGAAGCAGCCCACCGTAATCCCTCCCAGGCGGCACCCAGCAAAAAGACCGGGAGGAAAGAGAGAGAAGCGAACGTTCCTTTCTTCCTCTCTCGACAGGAGAAGACGAAGAACGCAGCCCCCTCTTTCCTCCCGGGGGTTAGGGGAAAAAAAGAGAAGAAGGAAGGAGCCTGCCGCCCGCACCGCATCGATTGGTCCGTCTTGCGCGGACAAATCGTGCAGTCGAAAGGTTAAGTCTCAATAGACCGCAGTGTGGTGGCTGCTCTACTAAGTACGACACCCCGACCGAGAGCTAGGTCGTCTACGAATGATTTCACACCGCTGCGTTGCATGGGATGGATCTCGTTTATGGCCAGCGGCGGCTAGGAGTCTGCCTACCGCGAGAGGCCCCCTTTCTGCGGCTTTACCGCCGCGCCTCGGTCCCGGAGAACAGCAAAGAGGCGCGCTTTAATTTTTTCAAAGTAAACGTTCCGGTCGCCCGAGACACAAAGTTGATAGGGCAGACATTTCAAAGATACGTCGCCGGCGCGAGGCCGTGCGATCAGCACAAAGTTGTTCAGAGTACAATGTGGCCTGGCGGACCAACTTGATTTTTGTACCCCTAACACAAAGCGTTAATCCCCCGTGAGGGGGAGCTGAGGCTTTTGAGCTCTAGTATTGCCTCATTATCCAAGTGGACTGTACGGTCCTGGCCATGCGGATTGAATGACCCTCTCGCAGTTTCACCTATGGAAGGTCGACTTACGACATGCGGCTACGTTGAGGACAGCCTGGCCCTACAGGCGGAAACCAGTCTCCCCTCTGCGAGCGGCTTCTGCCCCTGTGCGGGCGCCGCCTGGATCGTGCGTCAGCCCTCGCTACGCCGGGACCCGCGGAGCTGCCGTTTGCTCTGCGAGCGCTTGCTCGGCGGGAGGATCCCGTCTCGCGGGCCACGGGCCGGTCCCGGCAGGACGCGATCGGGCTTGCAGCCCGCAACCCTCCTCTCCCTTACGTCCCGCTGTCCGTGGGGACTGGGACGGCTGTCTCGCATTCGTGCCTGCGTCCGCCCTTATGTATCTGCAGACCAAATCGCTCGCGCGGTTGATATATGTTCTTCGTTTCGCCCGATTCCGCCTAGATTCGCATCGCCGGGTGTAGACCGGACGGCTTGACAGCACAGTCACCGCCTCCTTTAGTTGCGTAACTAACGTCGCCGAACATAGACTCCGGCCGGAGAGGGTGGCTTGGGCCCGCTTGGAGGGGAGCGCTGCCTCTCCGTACGGGAGCGGCGACCTCCAAGTCGCGGCCGGCTTGGTTGGCCAGAGGACGGTGGCTTCTCGCACCGGTGTCTTTCTGCTAGCCAAGATCCCGGAGTGTTCGGCGCTTCCTTCTCCGCCTTAGATCGTCCAAGTCGCCGGTACAAGCTCTTCGGAGGCTCTTCAAATCGCGCGGGTCCGCTCTTCCCCGCCTTGTGTTTCGCTCCTTGCCGTCCGCCCTAAGTACATCTCAGACACAACGTGCCGTGTACAAAATGTCTTAGTCGCGACCAACGTGATACTGGCCTCCCGAGACACGCTAGCTCGTTGCCGGGTGTCATTTCTGCTAGCCAAGATTCCCGAGAGGTGGCCTTCGCTTTCGCTCAGGCGGGTCTCATGGGCTCGCTCTCAGCGAGGCTTACCGCCGCCCGGCACGGACCGTACGGGATGCTAGACCGCTCTCCCTCTCGCCGAGGCCGGCCTTCCCCTCGCCTCCCCGTACGGGAGCGTGGACCTCGCTCTCATCCGCCCGCCTCCCGGCACGGCACGGGAGGCTAGACCGCTCTCCCTCTCGCCGAGGCCGGCCTTCCCTTGCCTCCCCGTACGGGAGGCTGGACCGCGCTGTCATCCGCCCCCCTTGCCGTCCGCCCCTATAGGTATATTCTGCAGATCAAACGTCGCCGGTGACTAAATGTCTTAGTCTGCGGACCAACTTGAATTTACACCCCGTAAATTCAAGGCAAATTGAACAGTTTTGGAAATCGCTCCCTTTAATCAAGGCATGCACATCCGAGAGGGGAGCGAGCAGGCTTTCGAGGCAGCTTTGTCTCATTCCAGCCGGCGCTGCACGTACGTGCCTGCCGTCGCGGGGAGCCTTGAAGGCTCTCCCTCTCGCCGAGGCCGGCCTCCCCGTACGGGAGGCAAGACCGCGCTCTCGGCGAGGCGTGCCGTGCCGCCGCTCGCCTCCCGGCACGGACCGTACAGGAGCGGGACCGCTCTCCCTCTCGCCGAGGCCGGCCTTCCCTTGCCTCCCCCTTCCCGTACGGGAGGCTGGACCGCGCTCTCAGCGATGCGTGCCGTGCAGCCGCTCGCCTCCCGGCACGGACCGTACGGGAGGCTAGACCGCTCTCCCTCTCGCCGAGGCCGGCCTTCGCCTCGCCTTCCCGTACGGGAGCGTGGAACGCGCTCTCAGCGAGGCTTACCGCCGCCCGCCTCCCGGCACGGCACGGTACGGTACGGGAGGCTAGACAGCTCCCCCTCTCGCCGAGGCCGGCCTTCCCTTGCCTCCCCCTTCCCGTACGGGAGGCTGGGCCGCGCTGTCCGCCCCTTTCGCAGCGCTCCCTTGCCGTCCGCCCTTATATGTATATTCTGCAGACCAAACGTCGCCGGTGACTAAATGTCTTAGTCTGCGGACCAACTTGAATTTACACCCCGTAAATTCAAGGCAAATTGAACGGTTTTGGAAATCGTTCCCTTTCATCAAGGCATGCACATCCGAGAGGGGAGCGAGCGGGCTCTCGAGGCAGCTTTGTCTCATTCCAGCCGGCGCTGCCCGTACGTGCCTGCCGTCGCGGGGAGCCTGGGCCGCTCTCCGTCTCGCAGAGGCCGGCCTCCCATTGCCTCCCCGTACGGGAGGCAAGACCGCGCTCTCGGCGAGGCGTGCCGTGCCGCCGCTCGCCTCCCGGCACGGACCGTACGGGAGCGGGACCGCTCTCCCTCTCGCCGAGGCCGACCTTCCCTTGCCTCCCCGTACGGGAGCGTGGACCTCGCTCTCAGCGAGGCTTACCGCCGCCCGCCTCCCGGCACGGACCGTACGGGAGGCTAGACCGCTCTCCCTCTCGCCGAGGACGGCCTTCCCCTCGCCTCCCCGTACGGGAACGTGGACCGCGCTCTCAGCGAGGCTTACCGCCGCTGGCCTCCCGGGACGGCACGGTACGGGAGGCTAGACCGCTCTCCCTCTCGCCGACGCCGGCCTTCCCTTGCCTCCCCGTACGGGAGGCTAGACCGCGCTGTCCTGCCCTTTCGCAGCGCTCCCTTGCCGTCCGCCCTTATAGTATATTCTGCAGATCAAACGTCGCCGGTGACTAAATGTCTTAGTCTGCGGACCAACTTGAATATACACCCCGTAAATTCAAGGCAAATTGAACAGTTTTGGAAATCGCTCCCTTTCATCAAGGCATGCACATCCGAGAGGGGAGCGAGCGGGCTCTCGAGGCAGAGCACGGCACGGCACGTACGGTAGGCTAGACCGCTCTCCCTCTCGCCGAGGCCGGCCTTCCCTTGCCTCCCCGTACGGTAGGCTGGACCGCGCTGTCCGCCCCTCTCGCAGCGCTCCCTTGCCTACCGCCCCTATAGGTATATTCAGATCCAACGTCGCCGGTGACTAAAATCTTGCCCTCTGTTTGAGGCCTGCCTTCAAATCGAGGCTGGGCCGCGCTGTCCGCCCCTTTCGTAGCGCTCCCTTGCCGTCCGCCCTTATATGTATATTCTGCAGACCAAACGTCGCCGGTGACTAAATGTCTTAGTCTGCGGACCAACTTGAATTTACACCCCGTAAATTCAAGGCAAATTGAACAGTTTTGGAAATCGTTCCCTTTCATCAAGGCATGCACATCCGAGAGGGGAGCGAGCGGGCTCTCGAGGCAGCTTTGTCTCATTCCAGCCGGCGCTGCCCGTACGTGCCTGCCGTCGCGGGGAGCCTGGACCGCTCTCCGTCTCGCAGAGGCCGGCCTCCCCTTGCCTCCCCGTACGGGAGGCAAGACCGCGCTCTCGGCGAGGCGTGCCGTGCCGCCGCTCGCCTCCCGGCACGGACCGTACGGGAGCGGGACCGCTCTCCCTCTCGCCTGCCTTCAAATCGTGTTGCGGGGAATATTCCGTGACCCATTTTCTTCTGGCAAGAGAAGGGAAATCTGCCAAACAAACATCTTTTCGTTTTCTCAGTTCCATCACAGGGTGCTTGCACACACTCACTCACCACTACTTTGAAGGGTGTGTTTGTTGGCCAACTGTCTCACCCAGGCACTCTTTGTTTTTTTCCCTTTCTCTTGCAAGGGAGAAGAAGTAGTCTGCGCCTCTTCTCTTGTTCTTCCCGGGAGATACATACATTATGGTGTGTCTCCAGCCAGCCAGCCTTTGCTCCCGAGGGTATGCACTGGCCTCTGAGTTTGCCTTACGCTTCACGTCCGAAGTCTGCCTCCTCCCTCGTACGTGTGTGAAATGGCCAAAGTTCGCGGACAAGCACGCCCCAGAAGCAGCCCACCGTAATCCCTCCCAGGCGGCACCCAGCAAAAAGACCGGGAGGAAAGAGAGAGAAGCGAACGTTCCTTTCTTCCTCTCTCGACAGGAGAAGACGAAGAACGCAGCCCCCTCTTTCCTCCCGGGGGTTAGGGGAAAAAAAGAGAAGAAGGAAGGAGCCTGCCGCCCGCACCGCATCGATTGGTCCGTCTTGCGCGGACAAATCGTGCAGTCGAAAGGTTAAGTCTCAATAGACCGCAGTGTGGTGGCTGCTCTACTAAGTACGACACCCCGACCGAGAGCTAGGTCGTCTACGAATGATTTCACACCGCTGCGTTGCATGGGATGGATCTCGTTTATGGCCAGCGGCGGCTAGGAGTCTGCCTACCGCGAGAGGCCCCCTTTCTGCGGCTTTACCGCCGCGCCTCGGTCCCGGAGAACAGCAAAGAGGCGCGCTTTAATTTTTTCAAAGTAAACGTTCCGGTCGCCCGAGACACAAAGTTGATAGGGCAGACATTTCAAAGATACGTCGCCGGCGCGAGGCCGTGCGATCAGCACAAAGTTGTTCAGAGTCACCAAGTGGCCGGGCGAGCCCGGATTGGTTTTTGTACTAACAAAAGCGCTCTTCCCCGTGAGGGTCGGAGCTGTGTAGCATGTATTAGCTCTAGAATTGCCACAGTTATCCAAGTAGGACTGTACGGTCTAAGGAACCATAACTGATTTAATGAGCCTTTCGCAGTTTCACCATGTGAAGGTCTGTACTTAGACATGCATGGCTTAATCTTTGAGACAAGCATATGACTACTGGCAGGATCAACCAGATAGCTACCTCGAGCTGGCTGCGGCATAGTGCGGCGGCGACGGTGCTGCTCTCGGCTGAGAGCCGGGGACCCGCGTGCTGCTGCTGCTGCTGCTCGGCGGGAGATCCCGGTCTCGGGGCCAACGGTGCCGGTCAGGGAGGACGCGATCGGCTTGCGCCGAAACACTTTCCTCTGCCCTACTGTCCCGCGGTGTGCGGTGGGGACTCGGACGCGGTCTCGCATTCGTGCCTGCGAGTCCGCCTTGAGCGTGCTAGGGCAAATACGCTCGCATGCGGTTTGTTTTTTCTTCGTTTCTGCCGTTCGCAGTCGCATCGCCGGGTGTAGACCGGGACGGACTCTGACAGGACGAGTCAGGCGGTCTTAGTTGCGTGAACTAACGTGCGCCAACACTAGACTCTCGGGACCGAGAGGGTGGTTTGTTTTTGCGCCGCTGAGAGGAGAGTCTCTTGACCGTGCGGTGACGGCGACCTCGCAAGTCGGGCGGCGGCTTGGTTGCCAGAGGAGGGTGGCTGTCGTCCTACCGGGTGTCTTTTCTGCTAGCCAAGATTCCCGAGAGGTGGCCTTCGCTTTCGCTCTGGCGGGTCTCAAGGGCTCTTCGAGAGGCGTTCGAAACGCGCGGGTCGCTACTATCCACCGGTCGGTGTGTTTCGCTTGCCGTACGGCCGACGCCTAAGCTAGCCGAGTCCAGAAAAGACAGGACCGATCTTAACAAAGCATGCTTCGCCCCGAAGCCGGTGCTACTGGCCTCCCGAGACACGCTAGCTCGTTGCCGGGTGTCATTTCTGCTAGCCAAGATTCCCGAGAGGTGGCCTTCGCTTTCGCTCAGGCGGGTCTCATGGGCTCGCTCTCAGCGAGGCTTACCGCCGCCCGGCACGGACCGTACGGGATGCTAGACCGCTCTCCCTCTCCCGGCCGGCCCCCCCCCCCCGGGCGGACCGCCTGTCCGCCTCTTACGCAGCGCTCCCTTGCCGTCCGCCCCTATAGGTATATTCTGCAGATCAAACGTCGCCGGTGACTAAATGTCTTAGTCTGCGGACCAACTTGAATTTACACCCCGTAAATTCAAGGCAAATTGAACAGTTTTGGAAATCGCTCCCTTTAATCAAGGCATGCACATCCGAGAGGGGAGCGAGCGGGCTTTCGAGGCAGCTTTGTCTCATTCCAGCCGGCGCTGCACGTACGTGCCTGCCGTCGCGGGGAGCCTTGAAGGCTCTCCCTCTCGCCGAGGCCGGCCTCCCCGTACGGGAGGCAAGACCGCGCTCTCGGCGAGGCGTGCCGTGCCGCCGCTCGCCTCCCGGCACGGACCGTACAGGAGCGGGACCGCTCTCCCTCTCGCCGAGGCCGGCCTTCCCTTGCCTCCCCCTTCCCGATACGGGAGGCTGGACCGCGCTCTCAGCGATGCGTGCCGTGCAGCCGCTCGCCTCCCGGCACGGACCGTACGGGAGGCTAGACCGCTCTCCCTCTCGCCGAGGCCGGCCTTCGCCTCGCCTCCCCGTACGGGAGCGTGGAACGCGCTCTCAGCGAGGCTTACCGCCGCCCGCCTCCCGGCACGGCACGGTACGGTACGGGAGGCTAGACAGCTCCCCCTCTCGCCGAGGCCGGCCTTCCCTTGCCTCCCCCTTCCCGTAAGGGAGGCTGGGCCGCGCTGTCCGCCCCTTTCGCAGCGCTCCCTTGCCGTCCGCCCTTATATGTATATTCTGCAGACCAAACGTCGCCGGTGACTAAATGTCTTAGTCTGCGGACCAACTTGAATTTACACCCCGTAAATTCAAGGCAAATTGAACAGTTTTGGAAATCGTTCCCTTTCATCAAGGCATGCACATCCGAGAGCCAGGACCGCGCTGTCCGCCCCTCTCGCAGCGCTCCCTTGCCTACCGCCCCTATAGGTATGTTATGCAGATAAAACGTCGCCGGTGACGAAGCAAGCCGGCCAGCGAGAGGGCTGGCTCGGGGAACCGCGCTCCAGCGAGGGGCGGTAGCCGCTTGCCTCTCCGTACGGGAGCGTGGCCCGCTCGCTCTCCAACGGCCGCCTTGCCGGCACGGCACGTACGGTAGGCTAGACCGCTCTCCCTCTCGCCGAGGCCGGCCTTCCCTTGCCTCCCCGTACGGTAGGCTGGACCGCGCTGTCCGCCCCTCTCGCAGCGCTCCCTTGCCTACCGCCCCTATAGGTATATTCAGATCCAACGTCGCCGGTGACTAAAATCTTGCCCTCTGTTTGAGGCCTGCCTTCAAATCGAGGCTGGGCCGCGCTGTCCGCCCCTTTCGTAGCGCTCCCTTGCCGTCCGCCCTTATATGTATATTCTGCAGACCAAACGTCGCCGGTGACTAAATGTCTTAGTCTGCGGACCAACTTGAATACTGGCCTCCCGAGACACGCTAGCTCGTTGCCGGGTGTCATTTCTGCTAGCCAAGATTCCCGAGAGGTGGCCTTCGCTTTCGCTCAGGCGGGTCTCATGGGCTTGCTCTCAGCGAGGCTTACCGCCGCCCGGCACGGACCGTACGGGATGCTAGACCGCTCTCCCTCTCGCCGAGGCCGGCCTTCCCCTCGCCTCCCCGTACGGGAGCGTGGACCTCGCTCTCATCCGCCCGCCTCCCGGCACGGCACGGGAGGCTAGACCGCTCTCCCTCTCGCCGAGGCCGGCCTTCCCTTGCCTCCCCGTACGGGAGGCTGGACCGCGCTGTCCGCCCCTTTCGCAGCGCTCCCTTGCCGTCCGCCCCTATAGGTATATTCTGCAGATCAAACGTCGCCGGTGACTAAATGTCTTAGTCTGCGGACCAACTTGAATTTACACCCCGTAAATTCAAGGCAAATTGAACAGTTTTGGAAATCGCTCCCTTTAATCAAGGCATGCACATCCGAGAGGGGAGCGAGCAGGCTTTCGAGGCAGCTTTGTCTCATTCCAGCCGGCGCTGCACGTACGTGCCTGCCGTCGCGGGGAGCCTTGAAGGCTCTCCCTCTCGCCGAGGCCGGCCTCCCCGTACGGGAGGCAAGACCGCGCTCTCGGCGAGGCGTGCCGTGCCGCCGCTCGCCTCCCGGCACGGACCGTACAGGAGCGGGACCGCTCTCCCTCTCGCCGAGGCCGGCCTTCCCTTGCCTCCCCCTTCCCGTACGGGAGGCTGGACCGCGCTCTCAGCGATGCGTGCCGTGCAGCCGCTCGCCTCCCGGCACGGACCGTACGGGAGGCTAGACCGCTCTCCCTCTCGCCGAGGCCGGCCTTCGCCTCGCCTTCCCGTACGGGAGCGTGGAACGCGCTCTCAGCGAGGCTTACCGCCGCCCGCCTCCCGGCACGGCACGGTACGGTACGGGAGGTTAGACAGCTCCCCCTCTCGCCGAGGCCGGCCTTCCCTTGCCTCCCCCTTCCCGTACGGGAGGCTGGGCCGCGCTGTCCGCCCCTTTCGCAGCGCTCCCTTGCCGTCCGCCCTTATATGTATATTCTGCAGACCAAACGTCGCCGGTGACTAAATGTCTTAGTCTGCGGACCAACTTGAATTTACACCCCGTAAATTCAAGGCAAATTGAACGGTTTTGGAAATCGTTCCCTTTCATCAAGGCATGCACATCCGAGAGGGGAGCGAGCGGGCTCTCGAGGCAGCTTTGTCTCATTCCAGCCGGCGCTGCCCGTACGTGCCTGCCGTCGCGGGGAGCCTGGGCCGCTCTCCGTCTCGCAGAGGCCGGCCTCCCATTGCCTCCCCGTACGGGAGGCAAGACCGCGCTCTCGGCGAGGCGTGCCGTGCCGCCGCTCGCCTCCCGGCACGGACCGTACGGGAGCGGGACCGCTCTCCCTCTCGCCGAGGCCGACCTTCCCTTGCCTCCCCGTACGGGAGCGTGGACCTCGCTCTCAGCGAGGCTTACCGCCGCCCGCCTCCCGGCACGGACCGTACGGGAGGCTAGACCGCTCTCCCTCTCGCCGAGGACGGCCTTCCCCTCGCCTCCCCGTACGGGAACGTGGACCGCGCTCTCAGCGAGGCTTACCGCCGCTGGCCTCCCGGGACGGCACGGTACGGGAGGCTAGACCGCTCTCCCTCTCGCCGACGCCGGCCTTCCCTTGCCTCCCCGTACGGGAGGCTAGACCGCGCTGTCCTGCCCTTTCGCAGCGCTCCCTTGCCGTCCGCCCTTATAGTATATTCTGCAGATCAAACGTCGCCGGTGACTAAATGTCTTAGTCTGCGGACCAACTTGAATATACACCCCGTAAATTCAAGGCAAATTGAACAGTTTTGGAAATCGCTCCCTTTCATCAAGGCATGCACATCCGAGAGGGAGCGAGCGGGCTCTCGAGGCAGAGCACGGCACGGCACGTACGGTAGGCTAGACCGCTCTCCCTCTCGCCGAGGCCGGCCTTCCCTTGCCTCCCCGTACGGTAGGCTGGGCCGCGCTGTCCGCCCCTTTCGTAGCGCTCCCTTGCCGTCCGCCCTTATATGTATATTCTGCAGACCAAACGTCGCCGGTGACTAAATGTCTTAGTCTGCGGACCAACTTGAATTTACACCCCGTAAATTCAAGGCAAATTGAACAGTTTTGGAAATCGTTCCCTTTCATCAAGGCATGCACATCCGAGAGGGGAGCGAGCGGGCTCTCGAGGCAGCTTTGTCTCATTCCAGCCGGCGCTGCCCGTACGTGCCTGCCGTCGCGGGGAGCCTGGACCGCTCTCCGTCTCGCAGAGGCCGGCCTCCCCTTGCCTCCCCGTACGGGAGGCAAGACCGCGCTCTCGGCGAGGCGTGCCGTGCCGCCGCTCGCCTCCCGGCACGGACCGTACGGGAGCGGGACCGCTCTCCCTCTCGCCTGCCTTCAAATCGTGTTGCGGGGAATATTCCGTGACCCATTTTCTTCTGGCAAGAGAAGGGAAATCTGCCAAACAAACATCTTTTCGTTTTCTCAGTTCCATCACAGGGTGCTTGCACACACTCACTCACCACTACTTTGAAGGGTGTGTTTGTTGGCCAACTGTCTCACCCAGGCACTCTTTGTTTTTTTCCCTTTCTCTTGCAAGGGAGAAGAAGTAGTCTGCGCCTCTTCTCTTGTTCTTCCCGGGAGATACATACATTATGGTGTGTCTCCAGCCAGCCAGCCTTTGCTCCCGAGGGTATGCACTGGCCTCTGAGTTTGCCTTACGCTTCACGTCCGAAGTCTGCCTCCTCCCTCGTACGTGTGTGAAATGGCCAAAGTTCGCGGACAAGCACGCCCCAGAAGCAGCCCACCGTAATCCCTCCCAGGCGGCACCCAGCAAAAAGACCGGGAGGAAAGAGAGAGAAGCGAACGTTCCTTTCTTCCTCTCTCGACAGGAGAAGACGAAGAACGCAGCCCCCTCTTTCCTCCCGGGGGTTAGGGGAAAAAAAGAGAAGAAGGAAGGAGCCTGCCGCCCGCACCGCATCGATTGGTCCGTCTTGCGCGGACAAATCGTGCAGTCGAAAGGTTAAGTCTCAATAGACCGCAGTGTGGTGGCTGCTCTACTAAGTTCGACACCCCGACCGAGAGCTAGGTCGTCTACGAATGATTTCACACCGCTGCGTTGCATGGGATGGATCTCGTTTATGGCCAGCGGCGGCTAGGAGTCTGCCTACCGCGAGAGGCCCCCTTTCTGCGGCTTTACCGCCGCGCCTCGGTCCCGGAGAACAGCAAAGAGGCGCGCTTTAATTTTTTCAAAGTAAACGTTCCGGTCGCCCGAGACACAAAGTTGATAGGGCAGACATTTCAAAGATACGTCGCCGGCGCGAGGCCGTGCGATCAGCACAAAGTTGTTCAGAGTCACCAAGTGGCCGGGCGAGCCCGGATTGGTTTTTGTACTAACAAAAGCGCTCTTCCCCGTGAGGGTCGGAGCTGTGTAGCATGTATTAGCTCTAGAATTGCCACAGTTATCCAAGTAGGACTGTACGGTAACCATAACTGATTTAATGAGCCTTTCGCAGTTTCACCATGTGAAGGTCTGTACTTAGACATGCATGGCTTAATCTTTGAGACAAGCATATGACTACTGGCAGGATCAACCAGATAGCTACCTCGAGCTGGCTGCGGCATAGTGCGGCGGCGGCGGTGCTGCTCTCGGCTGAGAGCCGGGGACCCGCGTGCTGCTGCTGCTGCTGCTGCTGCTGCTCGGCGGGAGATCCCGGTCTCGGGGCCAACGGTGCCGGTCAGGGAGGACGCGATCGGCTTGCGCCGAAACACTTTCCTCTGCCCTACTGTCCCGCGGTGTGCGGTGGGGACTCGGACGCGGTCTCGCATTCGTGCCTGCGAGTCCGCCTTGAGCGTGCTAGGGCAAATACGCTCGCATGCGGTTTGTTTTTTCTTCGTTTCTGCCGTTCGCAGTCGCATCGCCGGGTGTAGACCGGGACGGACTCTGACAGGACGAGTCAGGCGGTCTTAGTTGCGTGAACTAACGTGCGCCAACACTAGACTCTCGGGACCGAGAGGGTGGTTTGTTTTTGCGCCGCTGAGAGGAGAGTCTCTTGACCGTGCGGTGACGGCGACCTCGCAAGTCGGGCGGCGGCTTGGTTGCCAGAGGAGGGTGGCTGTCGTCCTACCGGGTGTCTTTTCTGCTAGCCAAGATTCCCGAGAGGTGGCCTTCGCTTTCGCTCTGGCGGGTCTCAAGGGCTCTTCGAGAGGCGTTCGAAACGCGCGGGTCGCTACTATCCACCGGTCGGTGTGTTTCGCTTGCCGTACGGCCGACGCCTAAGCTAGCCGAGTCCAGAAAAGACAGGACCGATCTTAACAAAGCATGCTTCGCCCCGAAGCCGGTGCTACTGGCCTCCCGAGACACGCTAGCTCGTTGCCGGGTGTCATTTCTGCTAGCCAAGATTCCCGAGAGGTGGCCTTCGCTTTCGCTCAGGCGGGTCTCATGGGCTCGCTCTCAGCGAGGCTTACCGCCGCCCGGCACGGACCGTACGGGATGCTAGACCGCTCTCCCTCTCGCCGAGGCCGGCCTTCCCCTCGCCTCCCCGTACGGGAGCGTGGACCTCGCTCTCATCCGCCCGCCTCCCGGCACGGCACGGGAGGCTAGACCGCTCTCCCTCTCGCCGAGGCCGGCCTTCCCTTGCCTCCCCGTACGGGAGGCTGGACCGCGCTGTCCGCCCCTTACGCAGCGCTCCCTTGCCGTCCGCCCCTATAGGTATATTCTGCAGATCAAACGTCGCCGGTGACTAAATGTCTTAGTCTGCGGACCAACTTGAATTTACACCCCGTAAATTCAAGGCAAATTGAACGGTTTTGGAAATCGTTCCCTTTCATCAAGGCATGCACATCCGAGAGGGGAGCGAGCGGGCTCTCGAGGCAGCTTTGTCTCATTCCAGCCGGCGCTGCCCGTACGTGCCTGCCGCGCGGGGAGCCTGGGCCGCTCTCCGTCTCGCAGAGGCCGGCCTCCCATTGCTCCCCGTACGGGAGGCAAGACCGCGCTCTCGGCGAGGCGTGCCGTGCCGCCGCTCGCCTCCCGGCACGGACCGTACGGGAGCGGGACCGCTCTCCTCTCGCCGAGGCGCCTTCCTTGCCTCCCCGTACGGGAGCGTGGACCTCGCTCTCAGCGAGGCTTACCGCCGCCGCCTCCGGCACGGACCGTACGGGAGGCTAACGCTCTCCCTCTCGCCGAGGACGGCCTTCCCCTCGCCTCCCCGTACGGGAACGTGGACCGCGCTTCAGCGAGGCTTACCGCCGCTGGCCTCCGGGACGGCACGTACGGGAGGCTAGACCGCTCTCCCCTCGCCGACGCCGGCCTCCCTTGCCTCCCCGTACGGGAGGCTAGACCGCGCTGTCCTGCCCTTTCGCACGCCCTTGCCGTCCGCCCTTATAGTATATTCTGCAGTCAAACGTCGCCGTGACTAAATGTCTTAGTCTGCGGACCACTTGAATATACACCCGTAAATCAAGGCAATTGAACAGTTTTGGAAATCGCTCCCTTTCATCAAGGCATGCACATCCGAGAGGGAGCGAGCGGGCTCTCGAGGCAGAGCACGGCACGGCACGTACGGTAGGCTAGACCGCTCTCCCTCTCGCCGAGGCCGGCCTTCCCTTGCCTCCCCGTACGGTAGGCTGGACCGCGCTGTCCGCCCCTCTCGCAGCGCTCCCCCTCAGCCACCGCTGTATATTCTGCAGACCAAACGTCGCCGGTGACTAAATGTCTTAGTCTGCGGACCAACTTGAATTTACACCCCGTAAATTCAAGGCAAATTGAACAGTTTTGGAAATCGTCCCTTTCATCAAGGCATGCACATCCGAGAGGGGAGCGAGCGGGCTCTCGAGGCAGCTTTGTCTCATCCCAGCCGCGCTGCCCGTACGTGCCTGCCGTCGCGGGAGCCTGGACCGCTCTCCGTCTCGCAGAGGCCGGCCTCCCCTTGCCTCCCCGTACGGAGGCAAGACCGCGCTCTCGGCGAGCGTGCCGTGCCGCCGCTCGCCTCCCGGGCACGGACCGTACGGAGCGGGACCGCTCTCCTCTCGCCTGCCTTCA
The DNA here is from genome assembly GCA_021229015.1 of Solen grandis. NCBI lineage: Eukaryota > Metazoa > Mollusca > Bivalvia > Adapedonta > Solenidae > Solen > Solen grandis. Next base: position 58,658,322 of record CM037790.1, read on the forward strand.
AATCGTGTTGCGGGGAATATTCCGTGACCCATTTTCTTCTGGCAAGAGAAGGGAAATCTGCCAAACAAACATCTTTTCGTTTTCTCAGTTCCATCACAGGGTGCTTGCACACACTCACTCACCACTACTTTGAAGGGTGTGTTTGTTGGCCAACTGTCTCACCCAGGCACTCTTTGTTTTTTTCCCTTTCTCTTGCAAGGGAGAAGAAGTAGTCTGCGCCTCTTCTCTTGTTCTTCCCGGGAGATACATACATTATGGTGTGTCTCCAGCCAGCCAGCCTTTGCTCCCGAGGGTATGCACTGGCCTCTGAGTTTGCCTTACGCTTCACGTCCGAAGTCTGCCTCCTCCCTCGTACGTGTGTGAAATGGCCAAAGTTCGCGGACAAGCACGCCCCAGAAGCAGCCCACCGTAATCCCTCCCAGGCGGCACCCAGCAAAAAGACCGGGAGGAAAGAGAGAGAAGCGAACGTTCCTTTCTTCCTCTCTCGACAGGAGAAGACGAAGAACGCAGCCCCCTCTTTCCTCCCGGGGGTTAGGGGAAAAAAAGAGAAGAAGAGAAGGAGCCTGCCGCCCGCACCGCATCGATTGGTCCGTCTTGCGCGGACAAATCGTGCAGTCGAAAGGTTAAGTCTCAATAGACCGCAGTGTGGTGGCTGCTCTACTAAGTACGACACCCCGACCGAGAGCTAGGTCGTCTACGAATGATTTCACACCGCTGCGTTGCATGGGATGGATCTCGTTTATGGCCAGCGGCGGCTAGGAGTCTGCCTACCGCGAGAGGCCCCCTTTCTGCGGCTTTACCGCCGCGCCTCGGTCCCGGAGAACAGCAAAGAGGCGCGCTTTAATTTTTTCAAAGTAAACGTTCCGGTCGCCCGAGACACAAAGTTGATAGGGCAGACATTTCAAAGATACGTCGCCGGCGCGAGGCCGTGCGATCAGCACAAAGTTGTTCAGAGTCACCAAGTGGCCGGGCGAGCCCGGATTGGTTTTTGTACTAACAAAAGCGCTCTTCCCCGTGAGGGTCGGAGCTGTGTAGCATGTATTAGCTCTAGAATTGCCACAGTTATCCAAGTAGGACTGTACGGTCTAAGGAACCATAACTGATTTAATGAGCCTTTCGCAGTTTCACCATGTGAAGGTCTGTACTTAGACATGCATGGCTTAATCTTTGAGACAAGCATATGACTACTGGCAGGATCAACCAGATAGCTACCTCGAGCTGGCTGCGGCATAGTGCGGTGGCGCGGTGCTGCTCTCGGCTGAGAGCCGGGGACCCGCGTGCTGCTGCTGCTGCTCGGCGGGAGATCCCGGTCTCGGGGCCAACGGTGCCGGTCAGGGAGGACGCGATCGGCTTGCGCCGAAACACTTTCCTCTGCCCTACTGTCCCGCGGTGTGCGGTGGGGACTCGGACGCGGTCTCGCATTCGTGCCTGCGAGTCCGCCTTGAGCGTGCTAGGGCAAATACGCTCGCATGCGGTTTGTTTTTTCTTCGTTTCTGCCGTTCGCAGTCGCATCGCCGGGTGTAGACCGGGACGGACTCTGACAGGACGAGTCAGGCGGTCTTAGTTGCGTGAACTAACGTGCGCCAACACTAGACTCTCGGGACCGAGAGGGTGGTTTGTTTTTGCGCCGCTGAGAGGAGAGTCTCTTGACCGTGCGGTGACGGCGACCTCGCAAGTCGGGCGGCGGCTTGGTTGCCAGAGGAGGGTGGCTGTCGTCCTACCGGGTGTCTTTTCTGCTAGCCAAGATTCCCGAGAGGTGGCCTTCGCTTTCGCTCTGGCGGGTCTCAAGGGCTCTTCGAGAGGCGTTCGAAACGCGCGGGTCGCTACTATCCACCGGTCGGTGTGTTTCGCTTGCCGTACGGCCGACGCCTAAGCTAGCCGAGTCCAGAAAAGACAGGACCGATCTTAACAAAGCATGCTTCGCCCCGAAGCCGGTGCTACTGGCCTCCCGAGACACGCTAGCTCGTTGCCGGGTGTCATTTCTGCTAGCCAAGATTCCCGAGAGGTGGCCTTCGCTTTCGCTCAGGCGGGTCTCATGGGCTCGCTCTCAGCGAGGCTTACCGCCGCCCGGCACGGACCGTACGGGATGCTAGACCGCTCTCCCTCTCGCCGAGGCCGGCCTTCCCCTCGCCTCCCCGTACGGGAGCGTGGACCTCGCTCTCATCCGCCCGCCTCCCGGCACGGCACGGGAGGCTAGACCGCTCTCCCTCTCGCCGAGGCCGGCCTTCCCTTGCCTCCCCGTACGGGAGGCTGGACCGCGCTGTCCGCCCTTACGCAGCGCTCCCTTGCCGTCCGCCCCTATAGGTATATTCTGCAGATCAAACGTCGCCGGTGACTAAATGTCTTAGTCTGCGGACCAACTTGAATTTACACCCCGTAAATTCAAGGCAAATTGAACAGTTTTGGAAATCGCTCCCTTTAATCAAGGCATGCACATCCGAGAGGGGAGCGAGCGGGCTTTCGAGGCAGCTTTGTCTCATTCCAGCCGGCGCTGCACGTACGTGCCTGCCGTCGCGGGGAGCCTTGAAGGCTCTCCCTCTCGCCGAGGCCGGCCTTCGCCTCGCCTCCCCGTACGGGAGCGTGGAACGCGCTCTCAGCGAGGCTTACCGCCGCCCGCCTCCCGGCACGGCACGGTACGGTACGGGAGGCTAGACAGCTCCCCCTCTCGCCGAGGCCGGCCTTCCCTTGCCTCCCCCTTCCCGTAAGGGAGGCTGGGCCGCGCTGTCCGCCCCTTTCGCAGCGCTCCCTTGCCGTCCGCCCTTATATGTATATTCTGCAGACCAAACGTCGCCGGTGACTAAATGTCTTAGTCTGCGGACCAACTTGAATTTACACCCCGTAAATTCAAGGCAAATTGAACAGTTTTGGAAATCGTTCCCTTTCATCAAGGCATGCACATCCGAGAGCCAGGACCGCGCTGTCCGCCCCTCTCGCAGCGCTCCCTTGCCTACCGCCCCTATAGGTATGTTATGCAGATAAAACGTCGCCGGTGACGAAGCAAGCCGGCCAGCGAGAGGGCTGGCTCGGGGAACCGCGCTCTCGGCGAGGCCGGTAGCCGCTTGCCTCTCCGTACGGGAGCGTGGCCCGCTCGCTCTCCAACGGCCGCCTTGCCGGCACGGCACGTACGGTAGGCTAGACCGCTCTCCCTCTCGCCGAGGCCGGCCTTCCCTTGCCTCCCCGTACGGTAGGCTGGACCGCGCTGTCCGCCCCTCTCGCAGCGCTCCCTTGCCTACCGCCCCTATAGGTATATTCAGATCCAACGTCGCCGGTGACTAAAATCTTGCCCTCTGTTTGAGGCCTGCCTTCAAATCGAGGCTGGGCCGCGCTGTCCGCCCCTTTCGTAGCGCTCCCTTGCCGTCCGCCCTTATATGTATATTCTGCAGACCAAACGTCGCCGGTGACTAAATGTCTTAGTCTGCGGACCAACTTGAATACTGGCCTCCCGAGACACGCTAGCTCGTTGCCGGGTGTCATTTCTGCTAGCCAAGATTCCCGAGAGGTGGCCTTCGCTTTCGCTCAGGCGGGTCTCATGGGCTCGCTCTCAGCGAGGCTTACCGCCGCCCGGCACGGACCGTACGGGATGCTAGACCGCTCTCCCTCTCGCCGAGGCCGGCCTTCCCCTCGCCTCCCCGTACGGGAGCGTGGACCTCGCTCTCATCCGCCCGCCTCCCGGCACGGCACGGGAGCCGCCCCTTCCCCCCGGGAGGCTGGACCGCGCTGTCCGCCCCTTTCGCAGCGCTCCCTTGCCGTCCGCCCCTATAGGTACGCTCGCCGCCCTAGGGCAGGCGCCCAACTTGAATTTACACCCCGTAAATTCAAGGCAATTA
>CM037790.1:58662248-58698847 GCA_021229015.1 Solen grandis
TATTGAAAATCATAAATTTTCTGCTATTAATATTTCATGGTCCTAACCCCTCAGTAAATAATAACATGTACAGGGAAAAATAAACAGTAACTAGATTTCGTGTGTCGAACAAGTGACAAGAGTTTCTTTACTTTACAAACCATTTAAAACCTGTTCAGCTAATAAAATGCGTTCATATGCCATGTTATCATCCCTATTTACGTTTCCTTATGGCATAAAACCTGCATATCAATGTTGAGATAATTGGTGTTATGCTTGGCCCAGTTCACTTAATATGCAGAATGCGTATTTAATTTCCCTTGTTTATATACATGTTTTGTCGTCACTTACAGTGGTCTTTAACGTTATAACTAAGTATCATTCCTCCTGATGATCTTTACATGTAAATCGGTAGATAATTAAATAAAAAAAAATAATAAGGCTTGTTATTATACATATATCCACATTTTTTATATATATAAGGACATTACAATATCTGTTATTCATCAGGAAAATCTTATATGACCCATTGGATTCACTATGTATTTGACTCTGTATTAAGAACAGTGAACAGTAGACAATAATTACGAATATTGTTTTATATACTAGAAGCAAACTACACACAGATTAATAGAAACGACAAGGTAGGAAGGTAGGCCGTGGTGCAATATTATCACGGTATTTATCTCTTTATTTATTTATTTTTTTTGGCTAACAGTGAGACACAGTAGAACTACACAGCTTTATATCAATCAATTATCTAACTGTGTCAACAGCTATGCAAGTGACCACCTTTATTAAATGTGTGTTTGTGTGTTTTGTTTGTTTTTTGTTTTTCAATTCAACCGGATCGGATTATTTCAACCAATACATATGTATACACAAGGCAATTCAAGATTGTTTGAAATGTTCAATATATATTATAGTAAATACAAATACTTAAATCAATATTATCAAATTATACTGCAGTAAAACAGAGGCATTTCACAGTTGAAAATCAGTGGGTTTCAAGTGATTAAACTGGGACATGGAATTCATATGACATAGAATGAATTAATGTATGAATGCACGAATAAATAAATGAATAGACAAATATATAAGCAGAATGTGTCATGTAATGTAACGGAAACGAAGCCCTATAAGTCATATATAGAAACAATACAACAAACATGAAATCAATCTGAACAACATTTATTAGTGAGCGTTGTCTGCTTAATTATAGTTGCTCGGATTCAAGCTTCGCTTAAGTGGACTCGATTCATTTTGCACGCGTCATTGCAAGCAATACATGTCTAAGGACCATCGCCAATTATGCTGTATATATATCGGTCGTGTGGGGTGTTGCGGTTGGTCTTGGTGGTGTATGGATAGTAGTTGGATGCTACCACCAGGTTACCAAGTCGTGTGCGAGTGTTATGTCTGTGAGATGTTGCAGTGGGGCTTGCTTAAACAATAGCTTTTTCATCAGGTGCTAGAAGTTATGTCTGTCTCAAGTGATTAGATCAATCAGTTACAGGTGGTTTCAGACACCAATTTATATTATTATTTATTCAATTCAATACAATTATACATCAAAGTAAGGGGTAGTCAGCTCTGATAGAGCTGAGTAGATTAAACAAATCCTGAATCTAAAATATCAAACAAGCCTATCAACTGATACTACAAAATACACAATCTTTTTACCAAATGAATTTTACAATACATGTATATGATTAAGTTAATATACTATTTATTATTCATTTTATTATTTTTATTACTTAAACAAAACTTGGGATGTAAAAATGCCACAGTGGTAAATACCCCCTTCGTTAAATTAGTTTGTCCTCAAACTGCACAAATTATGCAATAAACAATGAAATAGTAAACATACATTTAAAGAACAATAATATAAAAATGAAAGGCTTCTCGGGAAATTATATACACACAATTATATTTACACTAGCATACTAATGCTAAAACATAAATGTTGAAACTGTCTAGTTGTTTCAAACTCCATTACACATTGTGTCACTCCATTGGAACCACTATAACTATTTGAAATGTTACTTGTAAAACCATCACTTTAAAACTTAATCAAATGACTGCATGTGTTAATTATTCAAATGAAATCAATTTTTGTCCAAAATGTCACCAGCTAAAATAAACACATACAACACTGTTTTGAAGTATGAGTGCAAACTCAACTCATAATTCCATAAACCTGTATAAATGTGACCAGTACTGTTGTTAAACAAGGGGCTCAGTAATTGACCTTGGAATATATATTTGTTTTGGTATTTAACTTATTTTGATTGCAACATAATGGTAAATAGTAACAGTATCCTCTCAAGTTGCTCTGTTCAACAGCAGTTTAAGAGTTAAGACTCAGCTGTCACATAATTCACAAGTGCTTTAACTTGAGTATGAGAATTGCATAGTATTACATGATGATACTTTTATCAAAAGTTACTTTTATGGTGGAATATTACCAATTATATAATAATCTGATATTGTAAAAGTGAATATTCATTTATTTTTAATTTTGCTAATGCCATATAAAGTAAAGGATTAGGTTGAAAGATATGCGTGGTCCTCACACATCCATCATATAAACACCTTAATCGATCAAGGTAAATTATACAACCATTACACCATCTAAAATTACTCCACCTAATTATTCCTTAAAGAAGCATAATTTCATTTGCTTTAACAGTTAGAACAAAATGGTGCTCCTACATATATTGTATTTACCAAAGATTGAAGCTTAACTCCTATACCTTGAGTGAAAAAAAACTTTTGGCACTGCTGCTTTAGAAGATTAAAAAATATCTCTTTACATCGTTTGGAACATACTTTGACTCAGGAGGGTATGTGGTTTCTGAAATCTAGGAACCATTGGGTTTCTCCATTTTTGTGTATTTGAACTTCATATACGATGTTTTTAAAACTGTTTGGACCAAAATCTGTGTTTCTTCTTCATTTTGAGATTTTTCAGAGTTCGTCTTTAAAGCTTCAATTTCCAGTTTCAGTAGTTCTTCATTCGGTGTTTTATTTCCATATTTCTGATAAGGGTTGGGGCATGCTTTTGGGCCGCTACTATGGTTTAGTACTGTTTTTCAATTTCCTTTGGAGAAATCTTCTTTTTACTAGTTTGGCTCTTTGGCCTATCATTTTTAATTCCATATTGCTCTCCGTTTTCTGGATCAGCATTTACTCTTTTCCTTTTGTCATGTTGGACCAGTTTGTCTGTGATCACTTCTGGATCCAGTTTTTCTTCTGCATCATCCAGCTCTTCTGGTGGATCGGTCGATCTTTCTGCTGGGTCATAATATGGTTTGAGACGCCGTGCATTCACCAGTAACTTGACATCCTTGTAGGTTTTACCATGTCGAAGCTTGTATGTATAGTTGGAACCCATCATGGTGCTATAATAAGGTCCTACACTCTTGCGATGCAGTTTTGTGCTTTCCCTGGAGGAACGTTTGTGCAGTATAGCCATACCCTCTCAGCTGGTTAATATGCTGGAGGTTTAGATAATTTGTCATGCTGATGCTTGTATTTCTTTTGCTCCTTCCAGATATTTTCTCCAGCTAATTTCCTGCAGATTTCCAGATTTTGCAGTATACGCCCCAAGTGAACCTTGTAGTTTTGGTGTAGATGATCCTTTTTTTGCTCACCGTATCCAGAGTAGTCTCATTTCCTCACCATACAACAAGAAGAAAGGACTGAAGTCAGTTGACTGAGTGGTTGGAGTTGGTCTATAAGCCATGAGAATACCTGGAGAAGCTCCGGCCAGTCATCTTGTTGGTCCTTGCAATATGCCTTGATTGCTTTTATAAGATAAGAATTCTTGGATTCTACATGTCATTCGCCATATGGTGGTATGCACTTCTTTAGGTAGTTTTTATCTGAAACAGTTCTGCTAGTGCCTTCACCAAGTTAGACATGAAGTTCTTCCTTCTTTCACTTAGGATTACTCTAGGGGCACCATATCTGGAAATGATTTCCCGAAAAAGTACACAGGCAACTTCTTCACATGTCTGTGTTCTCTGTGGGAAACATTCCATTCATTTAGAGTAGCTGTCCACAACAAGCAAGATGTGCTTGTAGCCGTTCTTTGTTGTTAGAATTCAAATCAAAATGTCCATCTGCCACCTGCTGAAAACATCTTCCCTTGGCTTGGGTTAAAGTGGAGGAGGTTTCGAGTTGAAGGCTCTCTTGGACTATTGGTAAACTTCACAGGATTTAACTTACTGCCTTATGTTTTTATACATAGAGGTCCAGTAGTATTTGTTCCTAAGAGATGCATATGTCCGTTCAAATTCTTGGTGTCCACCTCCTGCTATACAGTCGTGGTAAGATTTCAGCACACCATCACGCAGTACTCTAGGGATCGCAGTTTGACTGACTAACCGGTCTTCTGTTCTTGTCGTCCACGTGTGGAGTAGAAGTGCTGCAACACATCATCAACCAGTTCATAGTTGTATGACTCTGCTACAATTGTCCTGGCTTTATGCTGATCCTCTGGAATTATGTGATTGGCTAGAAAGTTGTAAATATCAGTGAAGTCTGCGCATTCCTGCTGAAGTTGAATCAGGTCAGGGAATTTCAGATCATCAGTGTCGGCTGCTTCACTTGTTTTTAAGGCTGTCATTACTGTTGCTGCATCCTCACCAGGGTACACAAAGGATATTTGGGTATAATCTTTGGTGTCCTGGCTGAGAGATCCAATATGGTCAGCTAAGTCATTTGAAGCGGCAGGGGTTGAGTCTTGATAAGTCTGCCAGGATAGGGAGTCTGCGTTGCGATTAGCTGCACCAGAGTTAAGATGGATCTGGAACAGATATGCTTGAAGAAGGATGCCTCATCTGCCTAGTTGTCCCTGATGATCAATGATCTGCCTCAGGAACTTGACTGACACATTATCTGTGTAGACAGTAAATTTCCTGTTTGCAAGGAAGAGACGGTAGTGCTGGATTCCTTCAATTAGTACTAGTCCTTCCTTATCCGTTATGTGCCATTTCCTCTCGGCGGGGCTCTTCCTCCAAAGGAAATTGGAAATGCTGTTCCTTCATGTTTCTGGGAAAAAACATATCCAATGGAAGTAGTCTGATGCGTCTACGGCAAGTATAAATCCTTAATTGAAGTCTGGGTATCTTAATATTGGTGATTTTATTAGTTTGTCTTTAAGGTGCTGCAATGCCCTTTCACATTGCTTATCCCAGCTGAATTCTGTTTCCTGTTTAAGTGAGTTTGTTAATGGTTGAGCTATTTTTGCAAAGTCGTTCACAAATTTCCTATAGTATCCAAATAATCCTAAAACTTGTTTACTGCTTTGGGATTTCTTGTTTTTTCCATTTTATATTTTCTCTGTATTTTCTTGGAGTACTTTCATTCTACCCTTTGAAACAATATGGCCTAAATATTTAACTGAACTGGTCCCGAAGTTGCATTTTCCTGGAAGAAGTTTAAGATTTGCTGCTCTAAGGTGGTTGAAGACGACATCTAGATGATGAAGGGATGAGTGTAAATATCAGGAGAAAATACTTAAACATCATCAATGTAAACTAATGCAATTTTGAAGTTGAGATTCTTTAGTACTTTGGTCATCAGAGCTTGAGATGCCATTGGCGCATTTACCATCCCACAGCTTAACCTCTTGAAGTTGAAGATCACCTGTTCAATGATGAATGCACTTTTGTATTTAGTTGATCTATGCAGAGGAACTTGCCAAAATCCACTTCTGAGATCTAGGGTGGAGTAAACTGACGCTTTGGCATATGTCAAGGTGTCAAATACATCCATCATATGAGCAATATGGAAAAACATTGTCTCAGTGATGGCGTTAAGTTTCCTGTAGTCCACAGCAAAACGCAATTCATTGTTTGGTTTCTTGATCAGAACCACAGGGCTGTGCCAAGGACTGGTACTTTCCTATATGATATCTGCGTCTAACATCTCCTGTAGTTGTTTTTCCACTATACGTCGCTTCTCAGGGGACTGACGATACGGAGCAGAGCTGACAGACCTGTCATCTCTGGTTTCAATGATATGGGAATGAAGATGTGTTACGCCCAATTCTGATAAATCCTTAGCAAAAATATATTGGTTTCTAGCCAAAAAGCATATAATTTTGATCTTTGTTCCTTTGATAGTTGACTTGTTCCAATGTTTATTCCTAAATCTTTAACAAGTTTCTAATAGTTTTTGTTTTCTGACGAATTTGAGGATTTGAAATGGCAAATGAAAGGAGTTTCCTGATCTTCCACTACAGAGATTGATGAATCATCAAGTAATGTTTCTTTATCTACTGCTTGGTTTTTCTTCAGAAATACTGGAGCACTGGTTGGATTTATTATTCTGTAAGCACCTTTGGAACTGTTTATATTAACTATTGCTTTTTCCTCTAGCTACATTGATATCATTTCTTTTCTCCTGGGGCTCTAAAAGGACTGTGAATCCTGAAGGCATCTGAATGGAAACTGGAATAATGGTTTCATTATGAGGAGGGACAAAATTTCCTCTGTTATCTTTGCAATGGCTGTATGTGGTGACGTACAGGTAACGATGTGAACTGTTTGGGTTTCTGATAAATTCCTAACAGGACTTTTAATTCTAATTTCTCCAAAATTAACCTGAACTTTGTATTTTGTCAGAAAGTCAACTGCCACTAGAATTTCGCAGTGTAAATGTTCAAAAATCAGAAAATTGTAATACAACTTAGCACCATTACAAATAAATGCTACCTCCACTGATCTTAATATTTGATGTCGCTCTCCACATGCACTGACAACCTATTTCCAGTGACTCCGTTTAATTAGAGCATTTGGAGCAACTTGGTCTAGTAAATATTTACTGAGCGCACTGATGTCAGCAACAGAATCCAAGAGGTATTGTACTGATTTTCCTCCAATGCCATTATCTATGAAATTTTTATTTAATTGAAGTTTAAAACCTACCTCCAAGATTAATTCTTTGCTTTTACAGGTAGCACTGTTTATTTTGGAAGTTTTCTTTGAGCAGCACCAAATTTATTAGTTGAGGCCGTTTAAACAATAAAATAGAAATTTCAACAATGTAAAAATATAACAACAAAAGTAGGTGTATAAATATAACAAATGTATAGACTTGAAGTTTTAAGTGTTATCAACAATAAATAATTTAATAACAACACTTTAACAACTGTATTTGATACTTATATTACTTTTTGCATGTGCCTATTTACTTGGTCTCAGGAGCACAACAACCATATACAGTATTATTGATGGTCACAATTATACAGATATATGAGAAACACGCGTATAGAGATTGCACTCACCCGAATCCTCTAGGGTTGACAAACTCTTCTAGCTGTTATTCCCCGAATGTTGTGCATCGAGAATGTACCTGTCTGGTCCTCTGCGTCCTCAGTTTTGGGCAGGTGTTCTGCTCCTCTGTCTGAAGATCACAATTGAGGGTTGTGCCACACGGGTCTTGGTGGATTGACACTTCTACATCACTGGCTGATCCTCACTGTAGTTGCCTAAACTGTCTGTTCCTCCAATTTAGCAGACAGTACGGTCATCAGTCCAATTCCTGGTCTGTACCCGGATATTCTCCACCATCTGCGGCCGTGTGGTGATGGATGTGTGGATGGTAGTTGGATGCTACCACCAGGTTACCAAGCCGTGTGCGAGTGTTATGTTTGTGAGATGTAGTAGTGGGGAATTAGCGAATCCCACAAACACTCCAAATCACTCACACTTACATCTTCACTGTCGCTGGTCCACTCTGTATCCCACAGAGTGTAGCAGAGTTGAATGCACCATGTCAGCATGTAGTTGATTCATTTTATTATCCAGTATTAACTGTTCCTTCCATAAATTAAACAATGTCAAAGATTTCACAAGATTCAGTTAACCTTTTCAAGATTGCATTTCCAAGACCACTCTCAAGGCTGTTCTCTAGACTGTTCTCAAGACTCTTTCAAAACTCCCTCAAGACTAACTAACATTCTGTAAGAATAATTTTATATTAGGTTGAAGGGTTTACAAATTACCAATAAAATTAAACAAGTAATGAAGTAGAGAACCAATGATATCCATTGTTACAAACTATAAAATAGCATATGGGAGTTAAGTGAACTTATCAATGTTGTTTCACACCTAATCAACACATACAACATTTGGCTTGCAACAACAATAGCTTTGTTATCAGGTGCTAGATGTTATGTCTGTCTATAGTGATTAGATCTATCAGTGACAGGTAGTCTCAGACATCAACGCTTATCAATGTTTATTCAATCAATTCAATTATACATCAAAGTAAGAGGTGTCAACTCTGGTAAAGCTGAGTTGATTAAACAAAACCTGCATCTAAAATATCAAACAAGCCTATCAACTGATACTACTAACTAAATAATATTTTACCGAATGACTTTTACAAAACATGAATATGATTAACTTCATATACTATTTATTATTTATTTTATTATTTTTATGTATGATGCATACAGCTTTTGTCGAAGTTTGTACATGTATTATCATTTATATTTGTCTAATTTGTTTATGCATGCATCAGATGTTAAAGCAAATGTTGAAAACAATCATCCCAAACCATTTACAAATGTTTCAAATACTATAGACCCGAATCATATTAACCGGTATTTAGAATGTTATATGACTAGTTTAAATAATCATAAATTTGAACAGAATCCATACTCATTTAAAATGTATTTATCAAGAACTTATTCAATACTTCCTATTATTTTCCCTGCCGATATCTACAAATAAATGGTTTAAGAGCAATGAACAAAGCAGAGTTAGGTAATCAAACCGAGCATCTTTTTTTCAAAAACTCACTCTACAAATGTGTTACTGGTACAGAAACATGTCTCCTGTTAGTGAATTCATAATTGCATTATATGTGTTCAATGATTTGGATTTTGGATATCGAAATCTAAATTGTACTTCCTTAGTTATGTCTTAATATTGTGTATATACTAATATGTATTGTATGAACTAATCAATATATTTCCTAAAGAAAATGCCTGAATGTATATTTTGGATAAAACCGAATCTAAGTTGAAATGATTGTTGATTTTTCATAATTCAAATATATTCATTATATATGTATATGTATGTATATTTTTTGTTGTTGTAATGGAATATAAATTCAATTCTTAAAGGTTAAAGTATTAAACTAATTAATTGATCGTGTTTTAGATGCAAATGAATGGATATAAGAATTTAAAAGAAAGAGGTTCCTAACGATATGAATTCGATTCGCTTATGTTTGAATATAATACCGGATTAAGAAATTTCAAACTGATCATGTCAGGAAATCTTGTATGAAAAAAAAAAACAGTTCGTAAGGTTTAGATGTGAGCATGTAATATAATAGTGTACATTAATTAATAAAATATAGATTTGTTTGAATACTTTTTAAAAAAGTTTGTGTTCAATGTTTTATGTTTTTGTTTCAACATTCATTCCGTACATATGCATAGGGTCCGTCACGTGACGTTTCGCAGAGGAAGTGTTGCGCACGATGTCATACCCGGCTTTTCCCGGAAATGCAGCGCAACTCAGGGACGAATCATAATTAAGAACACTCGGTCTCGTTGTTTGAAATATCCTAGTGACGTTATAACCATCTTCCTGTTTGTTCAAATCGATGGAGACAGGTGTATTGTCTAGCGCTAAATCTTTCGATTCTTATGTTTTCAGGATTGATCACGTCGTAATTGTCATCTTCAATACCTTGGCTTCTTGCTACATTGCTGTTCCTGTTAATTAATTTAAGTTCGGGCAAGAGTAAATGCATTTGATACCCTGTCAACCGCTCAAACAAATTTAATGACCCCAACGCTATCACAAATATTACATAAGGAATGAATGAAGTTCTAATTAACTCTATCGATTTGGATATGATAGCGTTTAGGAAAAATATAATATTATAAACTGGTCAAATGTTTGATGAACAGTCGATAAAATTAACAAAAATATGGTTTACTTTTCAAATTCGATATGAAATGACAATCAATTAAAACCAGATTAAAGCGTACCTTCTAAATCATATAGCGTACATGCATAATTCGAAAGCATGTGCTTAAAACATGTGATCGAAGCAACCTGTACTAAACAGTCAAGAAGTTAAAATATTCCAAAAATATAACTCTGTTATTAAAAGTTGTTATACATATTTTTCCACTTAACACTGTATTAAACAAATTTATCACATAATTTGCTACACATATGTTACAGTTATTTTTTTTTTTTTATATTTAATGACATATTTTAGTCCTTTTTTACACTTTCTAATATATGTTCTGATCTGACTTCTTGCAAGTAGTCGTGTGTATATATGCATGTATATATAAGTTTCAGTGTTGATCGTTTTCTTATCAATAGAATATGGCCACATGATGAGAAAAAAAAGAAGTTTTTTTGTGTATTTTTTTTTAATCCGTTACAAAGTTTTCTTTTTGTATATACTAGGTTTAATATAGACTTTCTTATACTATTATTCGACTTATTCATACGCGAGTTTATCTAAAAGTCACTAAACTGCTCCTCTTGGAGACAATCCTAATTCTCAAGCATGGTAACATTTAATTTAAAGACAATAAGAAAGTCAAATTCAATAAAAAATGACAACGTGTCATAATCATACAGGTACCTTTTCCTCCGTATGTGGAAAAGTAAAACAACGATTGCCACGATCGGTAGCATGGCCAGAATTCCCAAAGGCCACAGGACAACGGGTGCATTTTTAACCGTTTTCCTGAAAAAACAAACAACTGCACAGTCGATAGTTATCTATGAAGATTATATGTTAAATGCAAAGACATAAGCATTAATGCCTAAATATACAAACCATTTAATCTCAAAATATATTGGAACCATCACTGATATTACTGCGTTAGCACAAATTCATCAGTTAACAAATTCATCAATTATATAAGTGGAAAGTGACTACTTTGTATTTTAAAAGCACGAGTATGAGGTTATGAAATACAGACAGTGGAAATTTCTCAGTTATGACCCAGAAAACAATACACTCATATCGTCGAGATATGATATATATCACAAACATCTTTCTTAATCCTTGTTTGGTGAATATAGTTCCATAATTGTGGGCTTGTTGTAAAGCCTTAACTGTTTATACCATTCAAATTGTTCTTTTACTAAATGCATTTCCTGTAAGGGTTTATTTTCTGTTTAATTTCGTGTTGAAAAAATGTACAAATGAAAAGGAACGTCCCTTATTTGATAATATCAAACATCGTTTTTGTGTATGATATACCGAACATTTCAGTATAGTTATAAGAGTCTAATTTTAAAGAACATGACATGCGAAGCCATGGAACTCAATTAAAGTTGCTTTTCCGTTCCACTGGTAGTATTACAGTAATGTAGTGGTCTAAATATATTTAAACATATATGCTACTGTAGCAATGATAATCTGCAGCATCACTCATTAGATCCCGTCCAGACATATTATCCTGATATCGGATGAACCACTTCTGGAAAGAGTCTATAGGTTTACTTCCAAGCTAAGAACAAACCATTAGAATTAGATTTGCTAGTTTAAGCCCCCCGCAGCGGATGCAATAAATTCTGGCGATGTGTTGGTTGGGTATTGACTCCGATAGTGTACACTTGACCACAAAGGACAGGTCTTCAATCAATCAAGATAACGATTATCTAATGCAATACTACTTACAATGTTGTCATATTTTATTTTATTTATTTATGTTTATATTGTTATTATTACAGTGCAACATGTCCATGACGACACATATTCATAATGACATCTTGTATTTCCCGACACATTTTGTTGGTCTCAATTTTAAAAGTCTGTTCTATAATGACCTGCATTAACCGACAACCTGTCTTTTCCGACATTGTCTGTTGGTTCCAGTTGGTGTCGTATAAGACAGGTTTTACTGTATCATTATTATTATTTTTTTAAACATGAATGTGCAGAACTTAAGATCCTTGATCGCAGAATACCAAAGTCATTTGAATGTTACATTTATTCTGTTTTCGCTCAGCACATAAGGGTAGTTTCAGGACTGGTTTGCACAGTGTCAGAATAATATGTCTGGGTGTGTAATCACGTATAAGAAATCGTGTTGCAGTGTGATAGTACTATAACTTTGTTATGTAGACGAAGGTCCACAAATGACTATGCGACTGATGACGGTCTCTAAAAAAGAAACCAAAAAGTTTAACATACGTCGTTTTAAACGATTGGCCTACATACATATTATTACTGGATAATTTGACAAAAGCCTTGTAAACTATTATGGCATACATAATATTTAGCATCGCTTTGGTTAAGCAATTGAACAACACACATTTAATAAATAAATGAGTTCTAAAAGAAATATGTTGGCTAGTAAATTAAGAAAGAAAATATATATGTTCAAACCTGTCAAGTACAGATATTGTTTTTGTTCATTACAGTCTTCAGCATACATTATCAGCTTTGATTGCCTGTTGAGACGAGCAGACACACAAAATGGATAATCTGTTTCTGAAAACAAGATTTATATATGCTCAGCCAAAACGGAAACGTCATAATCTGTCATCGCTTGCTTGATGCATATAATTTATGCAGGTTTGGAGTGTTTAGCAATAAAATTGATATAATAACATTTTCTGGTGCCCTGTAAATACACACATGACTTATTGGCCTTGGCGGCCAATATCTTTAGTTATTCTGAATGACCACTGAAGGCAGATATGACCGACAGACACTACATACCTGTTCTTCTCGTCCATTTAATACTGAGACCTCTTCTTAGGGACGTCCAATATTCCGATAAATTTTGTTTAAAATGTGTTGTCGGTAGGTGATCATACAGATGTGCGTCTGAATTTTTGCAGACATCTAACGCTTCAAAAAAGTTCCGTGGGCCGAAGTCCTCAAATGCTCCTGAATAACCTTATATGACAAAAATTCAGCATGGTGTAGTCTTTTAGTGGCTAAGAGAGAGAAACAAAAGTAAAAGTCAGACAATATTTGCACATAATTAATTCTAATTGATAAATCTTGAGTTTGATCTAGAGTCAGATTCGATATCGAAAATCAAAGCTGTTTTTGCCTGATTCCAAACAAACTCCCTCAACGTTTCTCAAAATATCACCCAAGAACATACCTCGTACTAGACTAGATAATGGCAATACATTTAAATCTCTTTCTTTTTAAATGATTATAAAATCAAGAAAATCCTAATTAAAACTCGAATATATATAAAGAAAGTTTCATATTATAAAACCATGAACGATTAATAGGACTTTTTTTTCTTTTGTAAATAGCCAACAAATTATAATTATGGCTATAGATGACCGCTTAAACGAAGTAAGATGTAACATATTATCAATATTATAGTGTATTGTGAATCTAAGCGCTGTCAAGAAATAAAACGTTTGAATTATATTTAAAACAAACTCTAACAGTTCACTTCATTTTCACTGCTTACTTTTGCAAATGCTTCGTCTAAGAGTTGTTGTTTCACAGTTCTCCTCAGAAAAGGAATTGTTAAAAACGCCGTCCACATGGAGAAAAATGCAAGACATACCCCCATTCATTCCTTTTGCGTTAAACATAAAATTCGCAAACGGACCTGCAGAAAAGTAAAGGTGTTTTGTATAAGCGGTAGATTTGACTTGTCTTTTGTTGAAATGTATATCTCCCTCTCCCAAGAGGAAGTAGTAGATTCATTAGAATTTTTACATTCAATCGACATGCTTTAAAGTCATTTATTTCTTTCTTTTTTTTTGTATCTGAATAAAAAGGTTTGGCGACAGAACGATATAGTAAAATGCAGATAATAAAAATATATATCTATCTCTCCCTCTCTAAAAGCATGACAATCGTTAAAACCGTTTAAACATTTTAATTGTTGCGTGTATATACGCCATTATTACAACGTGAATCATGTTTAATCATTCATGTATAAGAAAAAGAAACGGTCAACAATAAGCACACGTAACCTGTATGATACAAAGCTTCCGTCTGAACTCTCCCCCACACCAGTCATTCGGATTGTTTCGACATTGGTCGTCACATGGTTCATTTGTCCGCTGTATACATGTCTCGTTCTTGTTAAAACACCTGCACATATCGCCCTGTATCATAAATAGTATCGTATTATCGAATCGGTTTTGGTAGATACATGGTTAGGACGTCCATCTCGAATCTCACCTTGTCTTCCCGATTCCCGATCGCAACATACCTCAGTCGATCGAAATGTTACTGGAACAGCTCCCTTGATTGACGGACAGCATATCAAATGAGCTTCTCCTTTTTTCAGGATAGTATCATTCCTACAGTTCATGGAATGACACATGACTATTCATATCTAAACGTTTATAAAGCACAGATGTTAATAAGCAGTTATTTTCCCAGTCAGACGTATTTTGTGAACTGATTTTCAGTCGCCTGTTGGGCAAGTGGGTTTTATCAAAATATTCCAGTGTCCTTCTAACTTGAACGCCGTCATGGGGGTAACGAGTAGATTTCCATAAGCCAGATAGTTCTTTTGCTTATTCTTTGCCAGGTAAATAAAATTTAACTTTTTCATCTGATAATGTTAGATTATAAAATCAAATGATTGTAATTCGTCCGCATGGACGTTCAGCTAAACAGTATAAGATACATCCCACTCGATATTATCATGTGCATTGCCAATATCACGGTAATAATTAATCATGATATATATATAAATATATAAATGTGTCTCGTTTTACCGGTAAATAAAATGAAAATGCCTGTCTCTACAAGTCGTCTTTGAATTGAAATAATTTATATCAAATGATGATTTCTTCTCTCTCAAATATTTCACCATTGCTACAGTTTATGTTGTGTCCGTAAAATACACTTAAACATTGAACCTGAAATGAAGTAAACAAAACACTTAGCTTATACTGTTCATGATAAAGGAATATTAACGGTACCCTGAGCAACATATATTTGGAGTCCCCATGGCAGTTTTTTAGGCAGTCGGCTAGCGATCCTGCGGATACAAGATGCGATGCACAGTTCCCCATCCATATAGCACAGCCTAAAATAGTATTGTCATCATCAGCAACAAAGCATACCTGTTAAGGTATTGCATGTCTACTCTACATGTATGGAAATGAATAGTTAGGAAGAGAAATTATGGTAACACTGTTTAGATATTGCGCTTAAAGAATTTATTTATGAAACGAGAAGATGAGAAAAAGAAGAAAATAAGAAAGAAAGAAAGGCAACACCTGTCAGGTTATACAGATTACATTAGTACTAACTACTTAACCTTCCCAGGATATATATGGTGTATATTTGGCACGTGCGGCGATCCAGAGACCCCTTTCACCGAAATTGACACCAGAGAGCGAGTCCCAGCCGAGTTGTGAAATATACTCCAGATTCAATAAATCATGGTAGCTATCGACGGCGTCTTGCCAAGGTAGACGTATGGATGAAATGGCAACACCGTAATTGCCTTTACCACCAGCAACATAACAAAACTAAACAATATATTATCCTCGAATTCCAACAATAATATTAAGCTTTACAGTATACGTTCAGTCACATATTTGATAGGAACCACTGTTTAATTGCTACGGAAATCATAAATTAAGAAATGACTTATTTGAAGTGAGAACTTATTTTATTGCCCCACTGCAATGGATGCAAATCTTATCTAATTTGTTATATTAGTGCCCGTATAAAAGATAGCAGTATGTCCTTCTAGAATTATCGTTTAACCAAGGATATTATCTGCTTAGACCTGATTCGGTAATGCCTGAATGTAATATCATTCTAGAACAAATAACATAATACCACACTGCGACTTTACTTCCATGTTATTATATCACACTACGACATTTGACTTTATACAATTCAGTGGTTTCATGTCTATACAATAGTACAGTATGTCTCATTACAAATTCCCCATAATCCTAAATCACCATAATGACCAATCTATATTTCAGAAATTATCCTTTCAATATATTATGGGTCTTTCTGAATTCCATGTCTTACATAAAAGACGATATTTAATCTTTGTGGTATCTTCTTGATACCACGATGTTCAAACGCAAAACTACACATGTTAACATATCAATTTACCCTTTTCACATGCCTGTTAAGCATTGAATAGGGAAGGAAATCATATACGGTTTTCTACTTTTACATTTTTGTTCAAATAACACCAGCGGTATTCTGCTCTCAAGGGTCACAATGGAAATAAAACTTTGTGTGTGTTATCCTTGATATGTAATGTATGTTGACATGGCTAAACATTTAGTTATTTCATTTTTCATGTATTTTTGAAACATATGTGTTTTGATCCGCAAAGTAAATTCATTTGTCATTTGCACGAACAGGCTTCTTTATAATCATTAAAACATCAAAACACATGTTTAATAAAAAATGAAATAATGGCACAGCTGAAATTCAGCTATTAAGCTCAGTGTGTGAGATTTATTGCAACCCGAGCTTAAATAAAATGACGCTGGAGTAGCAGTGTAGTAGTAGTGGAAGTAGCAGTAGTAGGTGCTGTCATTATATCTGTTTATCTAATGGGAAATTAAACGAATAGATAGAAGAAAAATAAGACGAAGACTAAATTGTAGAATAGTGCAAAAAGGTTGATGTTCCAGCAATAGAATGATATGATGCCCTGAACCATTCCATAGTAGTCATTGTCATTAACCGTACTGCAGTATAGTGGTATTGTGCGCTGTTTATCAAGTACCTACCATTCCAGAAACCATTTGGAAAATTATAAAAGCTAGGGTTCTTTGTTTTTCCATATGGTGTAAAATTCCAAATGCAAATGGAAAGGAAATTTTGTATATAATATCTGATATACTGAACAATTTGAATTATTAGAAAATAAATGTTTTTGTAAATCGTGAAGAAATGGAAATCATTCAACGTATATGTTTTCGTCCCACTGACATTTTGTCCATGTTTTATAGTCTTAATAAACTTAAGACAGAGTCAGTCATGACACACTAGAGTATTGCATCTTAGGTCTGACATGCTTTGACAAACTGTCTTGAATTCGAAGCAACCAGACCTGGAAATGCTCTATATGCGTTCTGCCAAGCAAAGAGCTATCAACTCTTTTCGATTTACATTTTGTCTAAGTCAGGTATTGTACCCGCTTAGAACAATTGAATAATTCTATTGAATAGCTCTGTAAAAAGAGGGTATACGATTTAGACAAAAACATATTTTAATACCTTGAAAACTTCTGAAGAACAGACATTTCTTTTCCGTGTTACAGTCTTCAGCATACAACATCAGCTTGGATTGAATGTTTAGACGAACATACACACATAAGGGATACTCCATATCTGAAACAAATACGCTTACATTTACTTAGTCACAATATAAATCTGACATTTTGCATTTCGCTTTTGTTTGTTGATTTATTACATAATGCAATTATTCGCCCCAGTTTTCTCGATGCATGGCTAGATCAACATCTCACAAACAGTAACAAAAACAAAAGCATGTATCATGTTGAGCAAACCAGGTCAACATTTGACTGCCTGTTTTCCTAAAACTAAGCAGCTACTTGATATTCTGAGACCTATGTAAAATATTGGAATGATCCTTTTGAAATACTATAACAACATTAATGATGTTTTAAATATAAACAACACGTTTGTATCTATTGGCAGACAGGATATCTGTCAACTCAAAGTTATCTTAAAATTACCCGTCTATGCATTTGTTCACTTATACATTATGAGAAAGAATCGTCCGACAACTGCTTTAAAAAAAGATCAACCTTGTCCTAAGCGATCGCCCGGTATTACTTTTTTA
Organism: Solen grandis; assembly: GCA_021229015.1. Classification (NCBI taxonomy): domain Eukaryota; kingdom Metazoa; phylum Mollusca; class Bivalvia; order Adapedonta; family Solenidae; genus Solen; species Solen grandis. The sequence goes on from CM037790.1 coordinate 58,680,024, forward strand.
TGATTTAAACATAGTCTCTAGTTTTTTCGAAAGAAGTTGTTGGGCGAACAATCCCAAAATGTCCTGCCCTTGTCCCTAGAATAATGTTACCGTGTCCGTATGAATCCGGTCGATTACAGAATGACTGACTGGTTCCGTACGTGACCCTCTTTGCGTCAGTCAATGGTCTAATTACCTTATTTTACTCTTTTCCTTGAATGTTTATATATGTTTAAAATAGCCAACACACACACACAAACACACACACACACACATATATATATTTATATATATTTATAATGTGTGTGTGTGCGCGCGTTTCACTTAAATCATTAATAATAAATCAAATCCTTTTATATCATATAATATTGTTTAGTTACTGTGTTACATTTCTTGAAACAGTTAAGAATAAATTCAATAAGTAAATTGAATGAGTCATAATTTCTGCTGCTACAGTAAACAATAAAGATGAAACAGAATAGCTCTCGTAGAATATACTCTCAGGCTAACATATCTGCTTCTTAACTTTTCTGCAAGGCAACTAAAACAGCAGAGACTGCATTTACACATGCATACTTGGAAGATAACAGTTTAGAGTGTCCTTGTTTGGATTTAGACTGTTTAGAAGATTAAAACCCATATTCACATCGTTTGTCATCAGCCGGCCTGCAATTATATCTTGAATTACACAGGAAACTAACTGTAAACAGATATCAATTCAAGACTGAAATCGTAGCGTTACATATTACTGCGTTTAATATAAGATATTGAGAAACAAAAACAGTATTCACTTTTTACAGTATACTTGACTAAAACAAGTACAACAATGCTTTATCATTACAATAAGTGTACACACGCATACATGCAGACGCATGTACACCCACGGATACGGGAACATAATGTGTCATCTTTGAATTGAGCATGCATGTGTTATGACTGTCAACGTTTATTGCAAATTAGGCTAATTATAATCCTACAAATATAAGGTTGACATGGATAAGAATGGCATCATCAATTCAATAGAAAAAAAAAAAAAAAAAAAAAAAAAAAACATTGATGTTTACAAAGGGCTGAATTAAAATCTCCTTTGTTTCCTCGTCTTTCGTCGTTCTCCAATTTATATTCTCATAACCGTGTAAATATTCCACATTTTCATCTTAATTACACTATTTATTACAGACATCTGTTTTGATATTATAGATATCATTATTTAATAAAGCATATTAAAACAAACTATACATGCATATATTATTTTTTTATTATTCTAAACAGAATGCAATTAAATTTAAGAATGAACTATGCCCTAACCTTGAGGTGGTAGGTTCGAATTATGGCTGCGATATTTAAATTCGCACTGATATTACTAATTTGCTTAGAGATCTGTATTATGGGTGTATTTCCATTAATGATTGTTTTTAGCAAGTCAATGCAGGTATAGACGTAAAAACTACGAACCTGCCCTAGTTGTCCATTTAATACTGAGACCTCTTCTTAGGGACGTCCAGTATGCCGAACTAGGTAGTCTTAAATAATCTTTCGATATTTGAAAATATAAATGAGCATCGGAATTCTTGCAGCCGTCCAACGCTTCAAACCAGTTTTTTTGGACCGTGTACTCACTTATAAATGCTTCCGAATTACCTTAAATGATAAGAAAAGGAAAGTACGTATGACACTCTGTTGTATGTAAGTGTTAATTAAAGCTGTTTAAAAGATAGACAGAGCGAGCAGAGAGAGAGTGTTTAAAAAAAAATCTACATTTTACTATATCATTTATTACCTTTTTTGAAGGTTTTGCTGATAATCTAATATATAAATCAGGAAATATTTAACTATAAAGTAGGGTGTGAAAATGTTAAAACAGACTGGTAGACCACATATTTACCTGGAGCAATATCTAGTGTGTTCGATATTTATCAACAATACGACATTTTTTTCCTCCCGATACCCCGGTCTTCCTCATGATTCCAAAAATAACCGATCCCAGAAGATTACATAAAAAAATGTTTCTGGCCATAGTTGACCCCAAAACTAAAGTAAGATATATTATAGCCAACAATGCTATTTGTTTGGGGAGTGTAAGTGCTAGTCATTTTCTTCTATGTAAAATTGCCTCTAATACACGGTGCTCTTCGTTTTCTTCTACTTACGTTTGCAAATAGTCCGTCTATTTATTCTGTTCTCACAGTTGTCCTCATAAACGGACTTGTTAAAATCACTGTCCTGTCTAAGAACCATGCAATAAATACTTCCGTTCATTTCTGTTGCATCGTAAGTGATATTTACAAACGGACCTGCAATAAAACGATGAAAATGATTTTCAGGAGCGCAGAAGCATTTGACTGAGGATTTTGGTTGTTTGTTTGTATGTATACCTTACCTTTTTAATAAATAACCTTCGATTTAAATAAATTTCAATGGGATTTTGACAGCAAATCGGCATGATAAACAACCAAACCATTTTTTTTTCATATGGTAATATAAGGTAGGCAACCGGATGATAAAACAAAACTGTAGAAAATCAAAATACTCTCTCTCTCTCTCTCTCTCTCTTATAAGATGATTTTCGTTAAATCGTCTTATGCAGATTGTGGGGAAAATAAAAAAAAACAGCCAAATTTCCAAAATGATATTGATGTGACATCACAGACGATCTGATTCTTTGTGTGATAAATGGATAAACAATACCTCATTGACCATTTGCATACGTTCAGACATACACGAGTAAGAGATAAATGTATTATGAAAACAAAACAAAAATAAATTCTCGTTACCTGTATGATACAAAGCTTCCGCCCCGAACTCTCCCCCACACCAGTCATTCGGATTGTTTCGACAGTGGTCGTCACAGGGGTCAGCTGTTCGTTGTATACATGTGTCATTATTTTCAAAACACCTGCATATATCACCCTGTATCATAAATAAATATAACGTCGAATCATTTTTCATATCAAAAGATTATTTTTTCTATATCAATTAATTAATACACATCTTGATTCTCTTTTGATGTATATCTCTTTAAACAAACACACATACTTTTCGTAGGAACATGTAATTAAGAACACAAGACTTATTTAATGTGAAACTTTAAAGATTGTTAACGATACCTTGAGCAACATGTATTTGGAGCCACCCTGGCAGTTCTTGAGGCAGTCGGCTACCGACCCCGCGGAAACAAGGTGTGACGCACACCTAGAAAACCATCTAGCACAGCCTAGAATTGTGACGACATGATTACAGAACATACCTGTTTAGAGCATATTTTTAAGTTTTTTGTTGATTTTATTTATATGTAATTTGAATGCTTTTGATCAATGCGCGTATAGAAGTTAATTTATAAGACGTAGATATGAATATGGTATGATGTTAATAAATAAAAAAAAATGCCGCTAACCTTTCCAGGATACAAGTGATGAATATTTTGCACGTGCGCCAATCCAAATACCATTTTCACCGAAGTTGACACCAGAAAGCGAATCCCATCCGTGTTTAGAGATATACTCCAGATTCAGTAGTTCATGATAGCCGTTGGCGGCGTTTTGCCAGGTTAGACTTTTATTTGAGACGGCAACCGCAGTATTGGCTGTAACACCAGCAACATAATCCTTCTTTTCTTCTCAGTGATACTTTAAGTTTGAAATATGTATGAAAGTCTCTTACCCTATATTTGTGGAAGTAAATGGTCATTTGATGACTATTAAAATCGGAATTGATATGCTCATATATGTATATTGACCGGGAAACATGATAAAATTGTATTATGATTTAATTGTAAGAAAAGTTTTCGGAAATTTTATCATAACATATAAAACATGATGCTGCATAACGTATTTAATTGTTTTTTGCATTGTATCAACCTCAACCGCATTTTTCAGTTTAACATAGATGTTTATCGCACAACATTTTTTTAACTTTTAACACAGTATTATTTTGATGTTCTTTAGGTATAGTTGACCGTCCATGTTATAGTGGTATTGGTATAGTACAGTAATGACAATTAAAGGTCGATGAAGATACTGGATTTACAGTTGCACAAGGTAGAAACACGAATCTACCAAATGCAAGATTATACTGACTACTAAGGTTTTAAGTGACCATGTCTTTACTCATTTAACTTTATTCTTTATTAATATGTATTCTATACAGTTCATATGGATATGGAGGCAAAACATATACTGTGTTTTGATATGTAATATTTTGAAGCTTCCAAATTGTTGTTCTAATAATGCTTGATAAATGTTTCCTTTTTTTCTATCGGATAGATGATATTAATGATAAGAAAACAAATAAAATCATATTAAAATAATAATTGTCTTACGCTTCCCAGTATCGTTTAAATTTTTCTTCGTGTTTAAGATTCGATACTGTAATGAGGCAGCACAATATATGGATCACATTCAACACGGTTCAGTCAGCTCTTTGAATCACTTTATTATAATATTCTTATTTTGATAAACATATATTTATCGGAAGCAAACATAAATTAAATCAAGACAACAGTATTAAATACGGAATGAAGAAGAATAACATACACTCACACAGACATACCGAACAGGAATACTTTTGTTTTGAACTAATCTCAACGATGGTGAATGCACTAAACTATTATAGTTCAACATGCTTTTTTTGTCTTATTTTGTATGTTAAATGCATAGTAGAAATGTGAACATAGTTTAGGGTATGTCGAGTATAAACGCTTCAATATAATACAAAGAAAGTTTATGTTGATGTCTGATCAACCTTCTTGTTCAAGTGTCATAATATACATACCCTCAATCGCATTTACTGATGTAAATGCAAATAAGTAAATCAACACTATATGACACAATTCCATTTCGGTTTACATGGCAGATCCACAAAAACAAAACAAAGAAATGCATGCAACGTTCACTTTAATACATTTTCAAACTGTCAAGTGAAATGCATTAAACAGATCTATGCACTGATTTATTTTCCTTTTGATTTTGTAGGAAACCCAAAACAATTATTAAAACAGAGGCTATAGTTTAATTACACAAGTGACTCATAGGATCTTGAATTATATTTTTGTATGACTGATGACATTGCCTTTCCGGCCATTGTGGGTGTTTTCTTTCCCTGCATGATCTATAACTCCTAACATGCACCAAAGACAAGCTTTCAGAACAACCGTTGACATAGCAGTCAATGAAATGTCAATTGCAACTAAAAGAGTAATAAAAACGAGTTACGTCCTTTGTCACCTGAAATTTTATCTTCATCAAATGACTTTACAAATGATATTAATGATATTAAACGTATTGATTGTAGAGATGTTTTGATAGAGACAACTATCATCAGTAAAACGTATCGGTATGTAACGTTTATTTTTTAAATCATACGAGAGGATAGAATACCAACTTATTAAGATAATTTATATATTAATATGAATATAGACATATTTGACTAATAATAATTATTTAAATAAATGCAGTGTTTTATGTAAACAAAACATTTGAATTACCACCGTCTGATTCATAAGAAACAGAACTCAAATTGATGTTGATATAATTTTTCCAATATCGTCTGAGACATCACAGGCAAAATACACATTAAAACAGAAAGACAGTGCGTTAATCTATTTCGTGAAGTCACACTTTCATCATAACCCTTCTAGTTAGATGGTCAGGAGTTAATTGATTAATAAGATCAGAATATTGTTCTTGACCATTTCATGCAACACAAATATGAATGTAAGATGTCATTGTTTTAATATCCACCAAAACAGGCCCAATCACTAAAAACGATCACGAATACGAATACATAGAGACCTATATTCAGTCCAAATATCAGCTTTCTAACTCATCTGGAAGCGTTGTTATGCGTATTTGAAATATGACGTCAATGGTTCGAATCTTGGATTCGCCATACAACCTTTGCCTTTATGAATTTGGAGAAAAAAAAACGAACACCCAGATGTAAACTCGAACGTAATATACACATTCTTTGAAATTTTCATGAAAATCTGTCCGGAGATAATGGCTGTAGACCACGTAAAACTTTTGTAGACAACGTCAAGTTTGACGTCAAATGACGTCCAAATCATGTGAAAATAAATGAAATGAAATATTCAGTATCTTAAATATATTCCATTAATTGTTTATGCCCCTGGGACTTTTGGAACATATAGAAATTAACGCGCGTAGAAATCTTTCTGACCTCTGAAAAATTTGATGAAAAATGGTCCAGAAATATTGGCTGTAGAACGCGTACAAACTTATTTCCTGACGTCAAATCTGACGTTATATGACGCCATATGCATAAGAAATTTAATTAAAATTTTTTAAAAAGATAACGACATACATAAATTAACGCGTAGATATCAGTGATTATTTTTTACCCTATGACGTCATATGACATCAAATGATGTTCATCTTCAAAGAAGTTAAAACACATTTGGAGTATTTTTATAAGTCTAAAAATCAACTTTTTAACTTATCTAGAAGTGATATTATGGGTATTTAAAAGTTGACGTCAATGGTTCGAATCTTGGATTCGCAATAAAACCTTTCCTTTTAATTTGGTTCTGTGAAATTTTGGTTTGGTTGGTATTTAAATTTTAAAGGTTTCCTTTGCCTTTTTGAATTTGGAAAACACTGCACCTGAACGAACCATACACATTATGTGAAATTTTGATGAAAATCAGTCCAGAAATAATGGCCGTAGACCGCGTACAAACTTTTGACCTGGCGTCAATTCTAACGTTATATGACGTCATATGAATATGAAAATTGTTGCATTCGAAAGTTCATGGTCTAAAATGTATGCCATAAAATTTGCATTGTTCTCGGCCATTGGCAACACATTGAAGTTAACACATATATAAGAGGAAGTAAAAAAAAAACAATAAGAAGAAAAACTAGATATTTTTTGTTCTAAACAAAATATAGGGCTTCCTTCTCTGGAAAAAATATTAAACCTGATCAGATTCCATTTTTTATCCTGACATACATCCTATGTTAAGAATTGAAGGTATTTCGTCTATAACTGACAGCTGTAAATCGCAAACAAATGTTGATAGCAGATTAAATCTATGACGTCAAATGACGTAATTTAAAATTGTATTCAAAGGGGGCTGCGCAGCGTTGCCTCCTTTTTATAATTTCATGATGGTCGCTGTTCAAGAACTCTCTTTAAAATTTCAGTTATTTTCAGAATTGGTATCCTAAAAGGGAGTAATTAATCACTAATCCTCTTCACATGCAAAGAAGTTTATACTAGGTTCCTTTCCTACCAAATATTTATTTCTCATAATTTCATTGAATTTTCTTGCTGAATATAAAGGAGCCCAGAACATTACAATATATTACAGTAGCACATTATACATTTAATATAACTGAAATAAAATTTGGAACAATGCCTGGACCCAACTGCAGTAGCACTAGGAACAATGCGCTTTTTTTTATTCAGAAATTCTTATTTTCGATGTTACCGTTGAATTCCCAAAATATTTCTCTGATTTAGATTTAAACCTAGCTACATCGGCTTTTGAGAAACAGATTGTTAAACCTCAAGAAAACGAAAAAAATCGGCAGAAAGATGTTCGTGCCAGTTATTACTTTTCGACTAATAACTTTGTTGAAGTGTAAATAAGAATGTTTTATTTATTTATTTTTTTTCATGTAACTTTCTTATATTTAGTCATTATATAAAAATTCTAGGTACTGCTGGAAAGGTATTCAAATTCCTCATATTTGACACGCTTAATGTATAGATATATCTTTAACCACTGTTTAGATATGGGCGGTTAAGCCTAGAGAAAAAAAACACAGCAAAAATATGTTCATGTCGTTTAGTTTCTATAACTTTATAAATCTTCGGACAATCTTTAAAATTTTACCCCATTACAATAATAATTTTCGAAATATATGCAGTTAAATGATTAACAACATTTTTGTTTTTTTCTGCCGTAACTCAACTGATTCAACCCCGATCTTCAAAAACTAGATATCACCTGAAAGGTCTTCAAAGCACTACAGATTATACGCATATTGTATTTTTGAGATATTAACGACCGAAAAATAAATGATTATTCACATACGACCTTGACCTTTGCGATTTTCCGAAATTAACTAACAACAATGAGATGCTATGTTGCACTTTCAGTTAAAATTTTATGCGAATCGGTCGAAAATTAAGGCATGTACGGCTAAAAACCGTAAATTTGGATTAAAAGTTTGTTTGAAAAAATGTGTCTGACTTCAGACCTGAAAAGATTTGTTAGGACACAGCTTCTGTCCAAATTTCAAGTTTATAGCTTATCTAAATGCTTCGTAATATTTAAATACGTTTAAAGATCGAAACTTAATTCAGTCATAGATCCTTAGTTGTTTTTTTATCTTGCAAAACGTATATAACCCTGCACAACTAGCACGTAATATATATACATTCTGTGAAAAATTCATAAAAGCTTCGTCCAGATATGACGCCCGTAGAGCGCGTACAATCCTTGATAGCTTTGTTCAACTCTGGTGTCATGTGACGTCACACGAAGACACAATCTATTCTGATCAATAGGGCCAAAGTCACTGTGCATCCTGTTAAATTTATATGTTGCTGATTAATCGGCAACATGGTTGAGTTTTAACCTCAAAAGGGGGGAAGAGAGAAAAATAATAATAATAAAAAGAAGAAGAAGAAAAAAAAAGCATAACAAACCCAATAGGACTTTCTGCTGGAGACGGAAGGCCCTAATAATAATAATAATAATAATAAACAGTTCAAACCCAATATGCAGGCAGAGTGTCCTAATGAATTAGTAAAATACAGGACAACCATAATTGATGTATTTTGAATAGAACACATTTGTATGATTTCCGTCCTGACTATATCTCACCTACAAGCATCATCAGCTTTCTAATGAAACAATATTAAACACCTTTAAAGTTGTCTTTGGGACCAGGCTAGTCTCACGGTTTATTTTTTTTCCACTTCGGACAAGTCAACGCATCGACGTCTTGACGGTGTCTCGGTAATTTTGACTTAAAACATATGAAAATTTCATTAAAATTCCATAAAACGAAATTAATAAATGTCTATCCAACATAAATGTGCTCAGTTTCAATCGCTAAATATTATTCTTACCTGCAACAGCCTTTAAAGATCCAGCAGTGTGTTGATGTTATTTGCCACTATAAAAAAACAACAACACAATATCCGATGTAGCCTAACTAACAAGGTTTCTATCGATCCGCAATTGCAGTTGTATTGTTGAAGATGTTTGTTACAAAGTATACCAATTAATGCACTTATTACCATTTAGTAAATTACAATGTGTCACTGTGTAATTGTTCATGTTTTCGCTAGCGCAAACATGTTGTTATTATTACGCCTGTTAAAATAACAGACAAGTTGTGAGTCTAACGCGTGTCAAAATAACGATCACCGCTGATTAATTAACAATCTATGAGGGAGAAAGTGTGTGTGTGGGGGGGGGGGTGCAGCAGAGTTTAAAATGTCCGGTCTTATTACCCGTCACGTTTGTAGCACTGTCCAGATTTCAGAGGTAAACTAACGTTGACATAACCCAATATATGCAAAAAAAAGTACGGAATTCAGAATTAAGTTCCAGAATTCAAAAGTATGATTTATATGGAAAAAATGAAAACAATCGGGACCAAGAAAATTTGCGGATTTCAGAAGTGTCTGGACATAAAAGGGTCCGGATTTGGGACGTTACACTGTAAGATAAAATGTTATTTTGAGAGTAAAACGACAATGATGGGTAGGTTTCTTAGTAGTATGTACATTTTATCTTCCTCCTTAAGATGCGCATATCAACCCTAAATAAAACATTGTTTGAATATTCGTATTCAATATTACAAATATGCGGAATAATACATTATTATATTTTGAAATTTTGTTGGCAGGATAATTTCATTCTGTGAAAAAAATATAATTGAGTGAAATCATGTATTCTTACAGGATTAGATTGTGCAAATAATCAATGCACACAAAATGTAAGACATACTATAAAAGTTAATATAAGGTTATGCTGACTCATTAGTCAAAATGGTTCAATTAAATCCACGCTTAATCATTTTGGGCGCCGTGGTTATATCGGATAAGCACTAGTAAAAAAGAAAAAAATAATATCACATGCTTCCTTGTCAATTAGATTCAAGTAGAACTACCACAAACAATCTACGTATTCGTTATTGTATATTGTCTGTTGATATTGTTTCCATCTCTGCTATAACTTCCTTATGTCAATGTCAGTTTTTCTGAATGTATTAAACCCGACAATTAGTTAAGATTTTGAACATATCTTCCTTATCATTACTTTTAAGTGGGACAGTTTGTTATTGTTTTATTTCTGTACACGACATAGTTAATGCGCACATATTCGATTCAGATTTTGTCAAGATAAGTGACAAAAACATACATTGAAAAGTACACAATGAACTCTATCTAACCGACCAACATACTTACATTACATCCGTATTATACAGGTTTAACTAGATTTTGAAACGATCGGTCAATAACTCTATTGTGTATGTATTAAGTTATACCGTACAATTGAACTTGTGGACAAAGAATATTCATCATTAATGAACAGCTTGCCTGGTTAGAATAAAAAAAATATGCGTGTGTGTGTGTGTGTGTGTAAATTTTACATGCACGCTATTCAAAATATGTTTAACCCTTTTTACTCAAGTTAAAGTATATATTAACTCTATGGAACAATGAGGAAATTAATAATTACGCAAAACCGACACATACATATACTGTATTGTATAAATGAAAATAAGTTTCAAAATTTACTTAAATGTTAAATTTTTAGGCCGTCAAAAAGATATTTTACACATGAAATGATATACACATTTTGTAAGTTATAACCCAAGAAGATGAATGTTTCACTATTTATCCAAGACAAGTGGTGGCGGGATTTTTTTTTACATGTTTCAATCTATTTCAAATCTATTTGAAACAGTATCGTAAACGGATGCTCCACTGGCACCAAGCGGAAACTTAGCGGAAACAGTACGATGGCCCTACAAATGTGACATGCTGTCTCAATATTGTCCATATTTTGGCAATATGTCCAATAAAAGGCGTGCGTTTGCTGCACGATCATAACGCAGTGATTGTGCAATGCCTTTAAAATCGTATATTTATTATAATCTGACGTGTAGAGGCTGCGGAAGCCTTGAATACGTACGAAATTATCACTGCTACCCCTGACTCCGCACGGATGTCAGACGATAAAGGAGGAACAGTCATTGGTCTCAGTAAACTTATCGAAAATTCAATATAAACCATGACTAACACATATGCCTGGACAACATCAACGCTTCGAGTTCCGTTTCAGAAAATAAAATCGTTGATACTTGCGAGACCTTACTACTTAGAAATTGTGAAAATAGGGAAGGCATTTATGATCCGAAAAAGAGTTTCGCCAAGCTCGAAATAAATCGATGTCTAGAGCAGCTCGCAAATGCAGTCCATGCATCGGCATCGCATGATGTCAATATGTATTTCAAATATTTCGAATATTTGCTTGTGACTTTGCAGGGAAGTCGCACTGTCAGCGTACTGGCGACTTTGCATATGGATTAAATGTTGAGTTGGTTACAATGTTACCACTGCCTGTTGGAAATTAAATATCGGATATCCGATTGCCAGGCTCTCTAGTGAGCAAACTGTTCGAGATCTATTTGCTCGTATCATCGTTATGTAATAGAAACATATACTAGCATATACTGCCGTTAAGTCATGTGGTGTCTTTACATATACCATAAATAAAATGCACAGTCTTCTCCATATTATTTACACCTTAATTATAAGCGTTATAACGGCACACATGAGTCATAACTATGCAACGATACGTAAACGGGAAAATAATAAAATAAAATACTTTGCATAAAATTGTCTGACGTAAGCTAGTGGCTGGCAATCGGATATTCGTTTTACATGAAGTGCAGCAATTTACGCTCGTCTGGCGTGTAATATTACTTAATCTTATAGGTATATGCTGAATATATTAGTATATTTTCTGCACTCACAGAAGAATGATGGTATGCTTTATAATCCGTTTGTTTGCAAGCCGCTTGGCATTCTTCTTCACTGTTTCAGTGTGTTTAACGCACTTTTAAGATTTTAAATCACTTGATTCATTGGTATATCCAATGATTAGGAATAATAGACTGACAACTCAAAAAAGTACATTTTTGTTACGGAGTGAATTAAATATTTCCCTCTCTTCATGCAAAATTAAGTTATCAACACAAATCCAATGTACGGGATTCCAGCCTGACATTATATTTATCATTTCGGCTCCGTCAACATCCTTAATGGGTATACTTTCTGCGAGTCTGATCCGAATCGTTCAAGTGTCGGCCTACTTCTAAACTAAACCTGAGATCATACTTTATAATAACACAATTACTTCAGGTGAAACTACTTCTCTAGTGTTTTGATTTAAATCTCCATTATGTAAATGCCAGTTGTTGTTGTTTTGAAATGCATCATTTTAAAATAATAAGCCTTTGAGAATGAAATAAAACTACTGCATAAAACATGATGGGTATCATTGTTAAATGTCCGCTTTTATAAAATGAAGTCGACAAAAGAAACAGGAAACTAACATGTCGATTGTTTATTTCAGGCTTTAAAGGCTAATTGGAAGTGCAGGTCACTAAGACGTAAATAGACATTACCGGATTTAGCAGTCGAAATATAAGAACAATCTGTGTCATTCATTGCAAAATTTCAACTGCTGAAAAAGAATTACAAAAAAAAAAAAAAAAAAAAAAATGTTTTGATAATATAAATTAAGCTTGTCAAAAAACAACTCCGCTAACATCCAAGCGTAGTTTTTTTTAAGCTTGTTGACTATATCGGCCTTTACTAGACATTGAGGTTATATGAACTAGAACAGGCGAATAAAAGTTGTTGTTTTTTTCACACGATTTTGTAGGAGGAAATTATTATTATTAATATGTGTGCTTTATTATCTTCCAGGGTTTTTGTAAGGAACATAATGAGGACATTATCCCGCATTGTGATGCCGTGCGAAACCTAATTAGATTTATGTCTGCAGGCATATTTGTGCCCGGGGACATTACTCATTCGTCTTATATTTATACTAGTGTAGAACATATTAAAACACCCGATCTTAAGATTTGGATTAAATATGCGATTGGTATACTTTTTTTTTTCTTTTTGTTATCATTCTTGCTTTTTATCTTTTTAATGAAGAATTATTCTACCTATATATGTTGCGTCTTTTCGGCATGTTCAAATTTGTTCATTGGTTGTTTTTAAGTTAGCTTGTGTCGTATACCATTTATTTGTGGACTTTTGTCTTATAAGTCAGATATTCTACTGTCTCATTGCGAAAACATAATAAAGGTATTTGGCATAACAACGCAGACAGTCATAGTGTGATTTATATTTTACTGAAATTAAATCAAGCAGTGATGTTACTACTCTTATGAGCGGAGCAGCAAGGAAAAATGAAAATATCCCGGAACCATTTCATTTTAATATCGAAAATCGGCAATATGTCCGAAAAGATTTGTTAATTATTTACACTAAACCGTAAACTATTCGATCATTATATAACATATATAATACATTTAACTGAAAATGAATATTCTCAGAAAAAAAATGAGGTTTATAACAATATGAATTATACGTTGTTTCCAACATAAGATTTTATGGTCACGTTATGATGGAGTATTCTTTAGAATACCACCCACTCGTTCATGCGTACAATAGCTTTAATAAAAGTTTATACACTGTCAGTTTTGGCATTTGAATGTTCAGTCAATTAGTGTGTTATTTACTATAATTACTGCTAGTAAACATTAATTTGATTAAATATATTTGTAAAAAAAAGTTTATGATTTGATTATTTTTAAAATCTTACTTCTACTTCGACTAAAGCATCATACTTAACATACTGTATGGCTTTTGTATAGAGTGTATAGAATTTATGTTATACAAGAATCTGGTTAAAGAGGGTTGAACTATTCATTGTAACGAGCGTAATTATCATATTCATATGGCGTTTGTACTTTAAACGGTGACATCATTATATTGCACTAACCGACAAGCGAAAATGTATTTATATTTTTCATTTAAATGTGAGTTTTGTTTTATTTTCAGTTCTCACTTATTTGTACGCTCCTGTTTTCGTTGCTGTGCAAACTACCTGGTAAGATTACGTGAAATAAATATGCTTGATGAAATTTACGCAATAAAGAAAGGCGTTAATCACGTTGTCAATTATAAATAGGAAGTATTCGACGGTATTATATTTTGAATTATTATGATAAAGATTTATTTTTTTCAAACAAAATGCATGCTTTTGCAAAGTTGGGAGGATTTTGCAAGGTTGTGAGGTAAAAACTTGAGTATGGCTACCAAAGATTCTAGTTCCCTGCGTTTCTTTTTCCTTTGAGTATATTATTTAAAAAAAAAAAAATAAATTTTCTTATTAGTGGGTAAATAGATAAAATGCTATGTAGCTGAACAGGAATGATTAATGATCATCACGGATATCAATGTTAAACATGCGTAAACCTAAACGCAATATCTAAACAAAATTATATGTTCATTTTATAAATTTATGAAAATATAAAATACCAAACATCATTCAGTAAAATAGTCTCTATTTCATAGTGAACATACCCTATTCTACACAGTTTAGATCTCTGATAAACATTAAAGAATATATATGAATTATGACAAATTCATTTACTCCTGAATAAATAGTCTTTCTTTGTAATTCTAGTAATATCGCCCTAAGGTCTGCAACGCTTGTTTACAATGCGTATGTAACATTAGTTGATATGGCATAGGGTTCGATATAAACGATACTTATTGTAATTATCATATTAATAACTCGATTATTATGACGTTGTCGTTTAAGATGCCCAGCAAGTTAGTGAAGAGGACAAGGAATGTGGACTGAAAAGTTGTAATTGTTGTATGAACACATTTCGGTGTAACTCTATAGGCCATTGCTTTGTAATATGCAAAGAGGGTTACCACGGGCTAGATTGTAGATATATATGTCCCAGTACATGCGTTATATGTCACAGTCTTCTAGAAAATACCTCTATAGCGAACTGTACGACCTGCAAAGATGGTTTTTACAACACCGAGGAAGATTTCCAATGTCAGTCTTATGTCCAAATGGTTGCAAGACCTGCATCTCACAGTCAAATTGTACCTCTTGCAATACTGGATATTTCTCTGATCCTCAGAATCCGGGCAAGTGTTTGCCTTGCTTGGAACACTGTTGTAATTGTTCTACTCCTGACACTTGTTTATCTTGCAAAGAAGGATATTTTTCTAATGACATTGATGGCCTAAAGGCAAAATGTGAAAGATGCCCCCCTAATTGTAAATCGTGCTCGTCTCCAATTAATTGTACTGAGTGTTTTGAAGGACGGTATGGGGAAACATGCAAAGCAAGCTGTTCCAATGGATGTTTAAAAGGTACATGTGACATTGCCACTGGCCATTGTACTTGCAGACATATGTTCCGTGGGGATAAATGTGAGAAATGCACTCCTGGATATCACGGGAAAGAGTGCTCTGAAAGATGCAAAGGTTTTGCATGTGATATGTACGGATGTGACAGAGACTCCGCTGCCTGTTTCGCATGCTATTCAAACGAGGTATATGGTGATCATTGTGATAAAGAATGCCCAAGACATTGTAAAGCACGGATTTGTGAAAGGGGTACAGGAAACTGTATCCTCGGTTGCATTGACGGATATAGTGGCGACAAGTGTTGTTTGAATGCTTTAAATTGCAAACAGTGCTCGTCTTTTGATGTATGCCAAAGTTGTATAAAAGGGAAATACGGGCCATTTTGCGACAGGAATTGTTCTGACACCTGTAGAGATGGGGTGTGTACTTTTGCGGATGGAAGGTGTTTGGAATGCGAACAAGGGTTTTATGGACATATGTGTAACGCAACAATGGAGACAAATGGAGAACCAACATATGTTGAGATTGGGGCAGTAGCCGGGATGGTAGCTGTATTGATTATCATCGTGTTCATCATTGTCCGAATTATTTGCAGGATAAGGTATGTATTAAGTAATGATTTTTTATAACATATTACAGTTTTACATTAAAATGGCTTATCTTAGAAAGAATAAAACATATACATTCTTAAGTTTAACCGTGCACCAGCTCTTTGTCTATAACATCAAGAAAAATATAATGTAAACGCCTTATAATTTGCTCTATAACAGCTAATTATCCTGATACACTTTATACACTTTACCTTATAAGAATTCCCGAACAAATGCATGATTCGAGGGGTAATAATTTAATAATCATCAACTCGTTTATGAAACAACGGCTTTTCATTTGTTGAGCAAACTGGGTAAAAAAATGCCTTGCAATATTGTAAGAGCGATTAGAAGTAATCCAGAATAAAGAGCTTCCAGGGAGAGTTCATTAAATTAATTTCGTATTGATAACTATACTAGTAAGCATAATATTTTTTTAATGCCATAGAATACGCATACATCAATAATTAAACATTTATATATTGTTTAAAATAAAATAAAAAAATTTTAGAAATTAATGTTGAATGCGAAAAGAACGATCTCTCCTGAAACAGCGAAACAATATAAATTTAAACACGGTTCACAAGGTATGTTTTTTTCTTCCCAAAGTCTAAATAAATCTGTCGTTTTCCCGAATTTCCTAGCAGTAAACTAATAACACAGATCTTCTGAAATAACTGTAAAACGCTGTAACAAACACTAATTAGATTAAAGGAATATCTAAAAATCGCCTGGCCTTACGGTGAATAAGTCAGATTATGGGTCCCAATGGTAAAAATGCCCTCGGGGAAGGTTTGTTTCCCTACAGCGACATAACAGTGTTGTTAAAATTGGTGCTCGTATGCATCCCTGGTGCGATCATATCACAAATATAGGCTCATTGATAATATAGCTATTTTGCTTGCGACTTCAGATGGCATATTTTAACCTTTTATTTATCTTCTGAAGAGGCAGTCTCTAAATATCTGAATATATGTCAGGAAAACGAAACTACCAGAAGCAACTTCCATAACTCAAATTTAGAGATGTTTGCATAAAATTATGATTATTTATATAAAATCTGAAAAAAGAAAGTCAATAACTAAATGATGGTTATCTGAAATATATTTACTAACTTTCTTTACCTTTTTCAGCAATAGAAATGCAAGCCACTTATGAAAATATAACAGAACAGAGCGCCGAGAAGAATATCTACATGAATGTTTATTGATGTTAGCATAACCTTCCACATGATTGTCTGGTGTAATGAGGATACATGCAATAATGTATGCCTTTTCGACACGTATATCATACACAGTTATCTTAATGATGCTTTTTTTGTTACACACATAGTAAATAACAACAAAAACGATATTTACCCTAATTTATCGAGGAGTTAAGACACATCAACCACTAATTTGAAAATCAGAAACCTTTTCGGCCATGTTAATTTACCATATACCGAATAAGGCAACTTTACAGAGTACCTTATTTTACATACATAAACAAATCATTTTTGGGCTACTTAGTTGTAAGGAAATTAATTTTATCCGATTACAGTTTATCTTGTTGAAACCTTTTGAGAAACGCGACCCAGCTTAAAAGATATGGAGAATGTATTCCTAATATTCACCGTATTATATGTAGTTGTAATGATGATGACATTAAAACGAGTATATCGATACTAGAGTTTCATTTAAAATTATGTACTCATGTAAAACATTTATTAAGAATTTTGAAAAAAAAGCGTCTATCTTAATCCTAAAATGAGATACTTTGAACAAGAATAAAATAGGTTAAAGACCATATTTTTTAAGTTTTAAGTTCAAATTCACAGACAAGTTATTTAATTAACTCCTCCCAGTGACAACTCAGGAAGGGTTCGATGATTTGGACAAAAAATGGTCAATAGTTTACATGTATGACCTTTCTAATCATTCCATATTCCTTTTTGCAAATACATGCTATATCCGTATGCAGATAATACGTTGTGTAATAAACATTAGGTCAAGTTCGACTTTTCTACATAATTTGGCATCACCCATTGTTAAATAACAACACAAGTCTAAAGAAAATCGTTTATGTTAAAAGTTTAAGCTTCTGATGTCAATTATTCAAACGTTTGGATATTAAGTTCATGGTCATTGAAAAAAAAACTTTGCAAGATTTGACCTTTATGTAAATGTACACTCTGGTATGAATCCCGACAAAAATATGGAACTATATGGACATGTATTTCAATAGTTATATATATATATATATATATATAATCACATATTCGATTCATTGTTAGGAAAATTCCATGCTAAAACATTTTTATAAAAAAGGCAGGTAATGAGTATGCGTAATTAGTTTGTGTGTATATGGACTTTTTCTTATATTTTTATCTTATATCTTTTGAGAAATTTGACGATACATTTTGATTTAGAAATTTTATCAATATGCATTTTTATATATTCTGTAGCGATCATTTACATATCACCACGTAGGTAAAATGTATTTCTCATTTATTTATCTTTTTAATACTGATTGCAATAATTTAGACTACGCCCAAACAATGTAGATAAATAAAGAACTAAATGTGTAAATGTGTATGATGTACTCGGTATTCATATATTGAACACGCTTCTTTTATTTCTATATTCCTTATGCTTTTGACAAATCTGACATATCTTAGATTTGTCCAAGCAACACATTCATACATGTTTGTCCACATTTTCTTTCTTTTATATACTTAGTCAAAAAGCAATGCACCCATATTTTAATTCTTAATGTGTCTTTTTTTTAAACTTCTGTTTACACAAATATAAA
>CM037790.1:58698947-58747642 GCA_021229015.1 Solen grandis
AATTATTAAAAACGATGCTTATACATCATTTCCACTAAGTGATGTATAAAAATATATGAGTTTACTCTTTAATGTATCAGTAGTGTCATGTGTGTCTGAATTTTATTTTCTTTCTAAGTTTTATCAAATTTTATCAAAACTCTATGAGCATATGGCATATTTTGTGTTTATGTGCAGTTTTTGCTAACATTTATTCTCATCAAGAGCCATTAAAATTACATTTTTTTATCTGAAAGAAAATACAAAATCATTACCCTCAAACACAGGTATTTGACACCAGGAGTTCATATACAGGGATATGAAACAAGGCTATCATGTCAGATATGTATGCCTCATTTTAACTATGTGATACATTCATGAGACAGCATTCACATGCTAAGATTCAATTTAGAAACAAAATGTTTGATCAATTTTAAGAGGAACATACAAGAAAATATAACGAAACAATGTTTCACTTTTTATTCTCAAAATTTTCATTAATTTTGAGTTTGTATTTTGTGATAATGAAATCATTTTCATAGTAGAGATAGTTTCTCATAAAAAGGCGACTATAAAGTTAAGAAAATGAACACAGGCTTTACAGTGAACAAATTATTGTTCTCTTTTGTTGCAAAATACAGATTTAAAAGGTAATATTATAAACGTTGAAAGATTGGACTATGCCAGGAATTGTTAACTTAACTTGTAAATGCTGAGCAATTTCTGGATTTATGGGACAGAATTTGTTAAAATAGTGTTAAAAACAAAGAAAAATGGCGGCCATCTGGTCAAAATGACGAAGCCTGTTGAACCCAGTAGTGTTCTCTATTTAAAGGTAATATTATAAATGTTGAATGATAAGACTATAACAGGAATGTCTGCTAGAGTGTATAAATTTAAGTAATTATCTGGCATTTTTTTTATAATTCAAGGGCCATAACTCTGACTGAATTGGCCATAAAAACCATAATCAAACTTGGCTGAGAGATTATGGCTATGAATGCTGTCATGAAGTTTAGAAATGATTGCTTAAGAAATGAAGATGCTAGGGTGTAAACAAAAAGAAATCTGGCATGTTTCATATCAAAAACTCTGCACCTAATCGCCTGATATCAGCCATAATCAAACTTTGCAAAGACTCTATGACTATAAATATTTTCATGAAGTCTGAAGATATTTGCTTACGAATGAAGACACTAGAGTGTAAACAAATTGAAATCTGTATTTTATTTTTTGATTTAAAGGGCAAATCCTAACCTAATTGGAATCTAGCATTTTTTTTATTAAAAGGGGCATTACTCCTGACCTAATATGCCGATATCAACCATAATCAAAGCTGGTCGAGAGATTATGACTAAAGCCATTGTCATGAAGTTTGAAAATGATTGCTGGAGAATCAAAGATGCTATAGATTAAAAAAACCCAATCGAACTTATGGCAGTAAACATAAATTTGAAGATGATTTTTAAAGAAATGAAGATGCTGGAATGTAAACAAATTTTGGACGACGGACAGACGACGGACATTCAACGATCCTAATAGCATGAGCACATGTGCTCAGGAAAGCTAAAAACAGCATATCTATTAAAACAATAAATCTTTTCAATATGTATATTGGGTCTACATAGACAAATTGTGGAAAATACCTATGTCCTCAAGTGGATTGCGGTATAAGTTCTTTAAATAAACAAATCAGATTTGCATTAATTGCAAACGACAGTTTCTGCACGTGACGATATTGTACTTATCGATTGATTCGTCCCCTTAATTTTTCGAATTTCGAAAGCCCCCTTTCTCTTCATGACACCATGCTCATCGGCTGGACGTGAGGATCTGGCAGCTCACTCAAAAAGAACTTGAATAGTAAATTTATATACACTTTCCTGCCACTTTCTTGTGTTTGAATGATAAAAAGAACTTAACAAGTACTGGTGGTCTAGCTGTGGTTAAGCTTGGAGTTCGGTGCAAATGTATGAAATTATGTAGGTTGCTTTTTTATCAATATGTACGCTCGCATTACAGGCAGTTGAAGTTCATCATGTGTACATAACCGAACCGAACACATTCAGTGCAGAGTGCTTAAACAACACATATATCATCTATCACTTTATAGGCCTAAATATATTTACATAAACTCTATATAATTATGATAGATCTATCAGTGAATTATTATAAGTGAATGAATTAAGATACTGAATAAAAGAAAAAAAAATAGAAAAATAGATCTAATTGAAACAAATAAAAATAGATAAATAAAACTATTGTCACGGTACCATTTACTTACAATAGGCGGGGGGGGCATATGTAAAGACAAGTTGTAGAGCATTCGATCTGTAAGCGGAAGGCATCGGTTCAAGTCCCGGTATGGCTGCATATTTTTCTCACCCTGTGACTCAATCTTTTTTTTTTCTTTATATAAATAGGGTTAATCTATAACCCTAGTAGAAATGAGCTTACAGATTTGTTAAAACGGCAGCAATATTAATAAAAAAAACACTTGACCATGCGGCTGAATTAGTCGGTTTAAACGAGCTTAAAAAATGAGTTACCAAAGGCCACCCTTCACAGCAACTTCACACTTACAGAACTGTGACCTTGATGAACTTTACTAATTGAATATAATAATTGAATAACTATCATAAGTGTCTATTCACGTCATAATCTACAAATACCATGAAAGAAAAGGGGTTTGGTAATTAATGTTTCAGGCAGAAATTTTCCCTGCGCAACATGCATCTCATACAATATGAGATCCAGATTGGGATTTGTTTTATGCTGTGTGTACACAAATAAATAATGGATAACTATATACTAAGTAATCACATGAAATTTATCTGGTTTTGTTTCTTCATAGCTAGCCGGATAATAGTGTTATTTGCATACGTTTATGTTTATGTGTTTTTATTTATCTGTATAACTTTTCAGATATTGTAGGTGTAAGTAATTTATATGTGTGTCTGTTTTGTTTCTCTCTGAAAACATCTTAATATCTTAACGTATGAAGTCGAAGATTTATGAAAATATAGTTTTATATACTTTAATTTTCCTAAAGTTGTTAGGAAGATTGGTTAAAAATTTTAAAATAATTAAACGTAATTTGTTAATATGAAAACTCACACTGTTCATTAAAAGGGACAGATTTTTGTGTGTATGTTTTTATAGCCTACTGGGTCGTCAAGCCTGGAATTTGTTTACTTATGTTCAAAATGTTTGTATGTGTTACAGTGTATATATATCATGTATATGTATGTGTTACAGTGTATATATATCATGTATATGTATGTGTTACGGTGTATAATATCATGTATATGTATGTGTTACAGTGTATATATATATATCATGTATATGTATGTGTTACAGTGTTTTATATCATGTATATGTATGTGCTACAGTGTATATATATCATGTATATGTATGTGCTACAGTGTATTATATCATGTATATGTATGTGTTACAGTGTATTATATCATGTATATGTATGTGTTACAGTGTATATATATAATGTATATGTATGTGTTACGGTGTATAATATCATGTATATGTATGTGTTACAGTGTATATATATCATGTATATGTATGTGTTACAGTGTATATATATAATGTATATGTATGTGTTACGGTGTATAATATCATGTATATGTATGTTCTACAGTGTATTATATATATCATGTATATGTATGTGCTACAGTGTATTATATCATGTATACGTATGTGCTACAGTGTATATATATATATATATCATGTATATGTATGTGCTACAGTGTATATATATATCATGTATTTGTATGTGCTACAGTGTATATATATCATGTATATGTATGTGTTACAGTGTATATATATCATGTATATGTATGTGTTACAGTGTATATATATCATGTATATGTATGTGCTACAGTGTATATATATCATGTATATATATATGTGTTACAGCGTATATATATCATGTATATGTATGTGCTACAGTGTATATATATCATGTATATGTATGTGTTACAGTGTATTTATATCATGTATATGTATGTGTTACAGTGTATTATATCATGTATATGTATGTGTTACAGTGTATTATATCATGTATATGTATGTGTTACAGTGTATATATATCATGTATATGTATGTGTTACAGTGTATTATATCATGTATATGTATGTGTTACAGTGTATTATATCATGTATATGTATGTGTTACAGTGTATATATATCATGTATATGTATGTGTTACAGTGTATTATATCATGTATATGTATGTGTTACAGTGTATTTATATCATGTATATGTATGTGTTACAGTGTATATATATCATGTATATGTATGTGTTACAGTGTATTATATCATGTATATGTATGTGTTACAGTGTATTATATCATGTATATGTATGTGTTACAGTGTATTATATCATGTATATGTATGTGTTACAGTGTATTATATCATGTATATGTATGTGTTACAGTGTATTATATCATGTATATATATGTGTTACAGTGTATTATATCATGTATATGTATGTGTTACAGTGTATTATATCATGTATATGTATGTGTTACAGTGTATATATATCATGTATATGTATGTGTTACAGTATATATATATCATGTATATGTATGTGTTACAGTGTATATATATATCATGTATATGTATGTGCTACAGTGTATATATATATATATCATGTATATGTTATTTTTACCATGTTTTGCTGAATTGTAGCCACATGGGTCTATGACCTTCTGGTTGAGATAAAATCTTTCTCTATAATTGTTAACAATGACATAAATATTTCTCATCACCAACAATAAAATAATAAATTTATAATTTATGTAAAAAAAATATGTGGTCGGTATAACAAGCATCTGGTTAGTAATACAAGTAGTCGTGTCCAACACATAGAATGTCATATCTCAGAATAAAATGAACCTAGATAGGGGTTTCTTGCATGTAAATGTTGAAGAAAACTCATATTCGTCGTGTCTGTAATGAATATCGTGAATGCTGCTTGTATTAACGCACACTATATATTTCAGCTTAGGTGTTCGGTAATATCCTCACCCGCTCTAATCATACATGTGTATAAATTGAACGTATAGCAGATCAGTCCCTATTAGTAGTCCATGCTGAGAGAGAGAGATAGAGAGTTTCATCAATTGATGTGTAGTAATGAAGATATATGATATGACGCAATATATAATTTCAAACTTTTGTTGTCTCGCTAAGCTGATTTCATAATTAGCCGTGAAACATATCTACTTATTCAGTAAGTCTGTAGGTCTAAGAATATTTAAGACTAAATAAACAAGGCGGATATTTCGTTGTAGGCATAGCCTATCTCGAACTTACTTAGTTTTGGCACTGAGCATGCATACCTGAAGGCAAAAGTATGATGACGAAAACGTGAAAACGATGAAAGCGCGAGGACGCGTTGACGAAAACGCGAAGTTACGATGACGAAAACGCGAAATTATATCGCATTTTCATTATCGTGTTTTCGCGCTTTCGCGGTTTCGTCATCGTACTTTTGCGTTTCATCATCGTGGTTTCGCGTTTTCATCATCGTACCCTCGCGATTTCGTATTTTCGCGTTCCAGACCTTTTCACTCACAGGCGAATATGCATATGGCCCTAACGGAATTGGGGACGGGGTTGGGTAGACACGTGCCTTTATTAAACAAATACGTGTATATATGTATATAATTTAAGTAATTAACTTTGGATACCTAATGATAGATTGAGATAATATATTATTTAAAAATTAGAGATCTAAAAGATGTATATTTTTTTGAGAGACTTAATAGGTTACATTGGTTTATTTAAAATAACATTTTTTATGTTAAAAATACACAGTGTGTATAGAGTCCCTGGCTGAATGCAGAAGCCTATGTCTTTATATATACTTAACGCACATTTCAGTCAGTATCGCTGGGTACTTTCGACAACAAAATGACGACCGCCGAAACCTTTTACAATCATATTTTTCCATATCAAGATCTCACGATTCATTTTATTGCAATATATATTTCAAATTTTGAACGAAGACAAGCATTTCATTGGACGATTAAGTGGGACTGTAAGTCAATTTGTTTTTCGGCGCCAAGTTAGATGTTTTTGTAATTCTTAATATCAAGATGTTTTTAGTGATTCTTAATATCAAGCATTACAGTCCGGATTCTTGATACACCGAAAGTCCTTACAAGACAGGTCATGTCTAATGCAATTTTGAGTCTTTACAAGACAGCACATTTCTGATATATCCGAAGCCCTTACAAGTCCTTACAAGACAGCTCATGTCTGATGAAATGTGAGTCCTTACAATACAGCATATTTCTGATACAATGAGAGTCCTTACAAGACATCACATTTCTGATGCAATGGGAGTCTTATAATACAACATATTTCTGATACAATGAGAGTCCTTACAACATATTTCTGTTACAATAGGAGTCTTTACAATACAGCATATTTCTGATGCAAAGAGAGTCCTTACAATACAGCATATTTCTGATGCAAAGAGAGTCCTTACAATACAGCATATTTCTGATACACCAGATGTCCTTACAAGACATCACATTTATGATGCAATAGCAGCCCTTACTATACAGCTAGTTCTGATATCCAGACGATATTACAAGACTGCTCATGTTTGATGCAATTGGAGTCCTTATAAGACGTCATATTCTGGTACAATGAGAGTCTACAATACAACATATGTCTGATAAATCAGATGTCCTTACAAGACAGCTAAAGTCTGATACAATGGGAGTCCTTACAATACAGCTATAGTCTGATACAATGGGAGTCCTTACAATACAGCATATTTCTGATACATGAGATGTCCTTACAAGACAGCTAAAGTCTGATACAATGGGAGTCCTTACAATACAACATATTTCTGATACAATGGGAGTCCTTACAATACAGCTAAAGTCTGTCTGATAAATGAGTCCTTACAATACACTATCTGATACAATGGAGTCCTTACAAAACAGCAGAAGTTCTGATACAATGGGAGTCCTTACAATACAGATATAGTCTGATACAATGGGAGTCCTTACAATACAGCATATTTCTGATACAATGGGAGTCCTTACAATACAGCATATTTCTGATACAATGGGAGTCCTTACAATACAGCTAAAGTCTGATACAATGGGAGTCCTTACAATACAACATATTTCTGATACAATGAGAGTCCTTACAATACAACATATTTCTGATGCAATGGGTGTCCTTACAATACAGCATATTTCTGATACAATGTGAGTCCTTACAATACAACATATTTCTGATACAATAGGAGTCCTTACAATACAGCATATTTCTGATACAATGGGAGTCCTTACAATACAGCATATTTCTGATAAAATGGGAGTCCTTACAATACAACATATTTCTGATACATTAGATGTCCTTACAAGACAGCTAAAGTCTGATACAATGGGAGTCCTTACAATACAGCTCAAGTCTGATACAATGGGAGTCCTTACAATAAAACATATTTCTGATACAATGGGAGTCCTTACAATACAGCATATTTCTGATACAATGGGAGTCCTTACAGTACAACATATTTCTGATACAATGGGAGTCCTTACAATACAGCATATTTCTGATACAATGGGAGTCCTTACAATACAGCATATCTGATACAAAGAGAGTCCTTACAATACAGCAAATTTCTGATGCAATGAGAGTCCTTACAATACAGCATATTTCTGATACAATGGGAGTCCTTACAATACAGCATATGTCTGATAAATCAGATGTCCTTACAAGACAGCTAAAGTCTGATACAATGGGAGTCCTTACAATACAGCTAAAGTCTGATACAATTGGAGTCCTTACAATACAGCTAAAGTCTGATACAATGAGAGTCCTTACAATACAGCATATTTCTAATACAATGGGAGTCCTTACAATACAGCATATTTCTGATACAATGGGAGTCCTTACAATACAACATATTTCTGATACAATGAGAGTCCTTACAATACAACATATTTCTGATGCAATTGGTGTCCTTACAATACAGCATATTTCTGATACAATGTGAGTCCTTACAATACAACATATTTCTGATACAATAGGAGTCCTAACAATACAGCACATTTCTGATACAATGGGAGTCCTTACAATACAACATATTTCTGATACAATGGGAGTCCTTAAAAAACAACATATTTCTGATGCAATGGGAGTCCTTACAATACAGCATATTTCTGATACAATGTGAGTCTTTACAATACAACATATTTCTGATACAATAGGAGTCCTTACAATACAGCACATTTCTGATACAATGGGAGTCCTTACAATACAACATACTTTTGATACAATGGGAGTCCTTAAAATAAAACATATTTCTGATGCAATGGGAGTCCTTACAATACAACATACTTTTGATACAATGGGGAGTCCTTAAAATAAAACATATTTCTGATGCAATGGGAGTCCTTACAAACCAGCACATTTCTGATACAATGGGAGTCCTTACAATACAACATATTTCTGATACACCAGATGTCCTTACAAGAAATCACATTTATGATGCAATAGCAGCCCTTACTATACAGCTAGTTCTGATATCCAGACGATATTACAAGACTGCTCATGTTTGATGCAATTGGAGTCCTTATAATACGTCATATTCTGATAATATGAGAGTCTATAATACAGCATATTTCTGATACACCAGATGTCTTTAAAAGACAGCTCAAGTCTGATACAATGGGAGTCCTTACAATAAAACATATTTCTGATACAATGGGAGTCCTTACAATACAGCATATTTCAGATAAAATGGGAGTCCTTACAATACAACATATTTCTGATACATTAGATGTCCTTACAAGACAGCTAAAGTCTGATACAATGGGAGTCCTTACAGTACAGCATATTTCTGATACAATGAGAGTCCTTACAATACAGCTAAAGTCTGATACAATGGGAGTCCTTACAATACAGCATATTTCTGATGCAATAGGAGTCCTTACAATACAGCATATTTCTGATAAAATGGGAGTCCTTACAATACAACATATTTCTGATACATTAGATGTCCTTACAAGACAGCTAAAGTCTGATACAATGGGAGTCCTTACAATACAGCTAAAGTCTGATACAATGGGAGTCCTTACAGTACAGCATATTTCTGATACAATGGGAGTCCTTACAATACAACATATTTCTGATACAATGAGAGTCCTTACAATACAACATATTTCTGATGCAAAGAGAGTCCTTACAATACAGCATATTTCTGATGCAAAGAGAGTCCTTACAATACAGCATATATCTGATACAAAGAGAGTCCTTACAATACAGCATATGTCTGATACAAAGAGAGTCCTTACAATACAACATATTTCTGATACAATGAGAGTCCTTACAATACAACATATCTGATGCAAAGAGAGTCCTTACAATACAGCATATTTCTGATGCAATGAGAGTCCTTACAATACAGCATATTCTGATCAAAGAGAGTCCTTACAATACAACATATTTCTGATGCAAGAGAGTCCTTACAATACAGCATATGTCTGATGCAAAGAGAGTCCTTACAATACAACATATTTCTGATACAATGAGAGTCCTTACAATACAACATATCTGATGCAAAGAGAGTCCTTACAATACAGCATATTTCTGATGCAAAGAAAGTCCTTACAATACAACATATTTCTGATGCAAAGAGAGTCTTTGCAATACAGCATATTTCTGATATAAAGAGAGTCCTTACAATACAGCATATTTCTGATACAAGAGAGTCCTTACAATACAGCATATTTCTGATATAATGAGATTCTTTACAATACAGTATGTCTCTGATACAACGGAAGCCATTTCAATACAGCATTTAAGATATGAGATATGGATAATGAACCTGTTGGCATATACATCCTTAACCCTCTAAAATAAAATATTTTAAATTTGAATAAATGTGGTCTTCTAGGTAGAAGTTGTCACGTTTTCTATTCTCAATTATAATTTGCTACTATTATTACTACTGAAATTATTATTGTTTGATTTTGATAATGAAAGTAACTAACAAAATCACAAATTATTTGTTCCGTTTTCGAAAATATTGTTATATCATTCATTTTATTATAATTGTTTATTAAATTATTAAAAATAATAAAATGATAGCTAAAATAATAAATAAAACATATATTTATTTTCTTTTGTTTACTTCAATGACGAAAGCAAACATTGAAAATACGATAGTATAAGATAGTACAGTGTTTCCGATAGTATCTGATTTTGATATCGAAGACCAACGATTTATATCGATATCCGATTATGGTGGGACCCACGCCATTTTTGTTCCCTTATCGGTATGATCTTATATATGATGTCTGAAAATAGCTCGATTATATTTGATGAAGGACACGACTGTAAATTGTTCAGTTTCTAGTGTCAGTTTGACAATATGCTGACACGTGGACCCAGCATGGTGCAGTGCTAATGCACTGAACGCGGTAAACTACCATGATATTCTTAGACGGTCCATAACACTAAACTGCTGAGATGAGTTAGGATAATCATAGATAATGCTAGATAACTTGCATAAAATAACATGTCATGTCACAATAAATTTTTGGGGAAGTACATTATTAAGTTTACTGCATGAAAACAAGAGAGAAAACACAAGAGCAGCGCAAGTCAGAGTATCATGTGCCCGATGGACGAACAGAAGCTTCAGAAAGTAGGTAAACAACACTGGCACTAGAACTGCAGAATTATTTTGTCCCTCTATACTGTATTATGGAAATGGCAAGGAACGGAATCTGACATCACTTGATTTCGGAGGTCGTAACATTGTACAAATATATGCTTCCATTATATTCTATGCATGGTTCGATCAGTCTGACATTTATTTAACACACCGTGTAACAATCAACCTTAACAAAGTAATAACGCGAAATATCACTATGGAAGGACATTTACGTAAATTATCGGTTGATGTAACTTACACATGCATTCATCTATATGAGAAGTGCTTGCGTATACATGCAAAGGTTATGCTTTCTATTGACTATTTCATTTGTGTTATTGAGTTGTTTCTTCTCACTACTTATAAGTCTATGTATACAGCTTAAGGTACATCTACGTAAGTTGGTAAATTTTCAATGTATTTTATGCATCACTTGTAAATCTAATGCCCTGTGGCTAGTCTCTTAGCAGTAAGCATTTAGACGAATGCAGTTAACCGGGTACCAATTTCTGCGGTCGTCAAGGTTAAATAAATCTAGTATTGCCGAGATGGGCGGAGCTAACGGTAGGCAGGGCATAGAAAAATTCTAGCGCCGTGAATCAAATCTATTTCACCTTGCATAAACGGCACATCAATATCAATCCTCCAGACAAGCATGAAGAAGTTACATTAAATAATATTGGAGGAGATATTCTAACGGGCCTAGGAAAATACACAAAAGGGGATAGGTGAAAGCATCATTTGTAGTAGACTTTCTTGTAACAAAACCAAATTACCATTCAAAGCCCCCCCCCCCCCAAAAAAAAACAACAACAACAAAAAACAAACACTTACACATATTGATTCTTCTGAATTAATATCGTATTGTATGTGGTTTTATTTTAGTATTATATTTACGACAACATACGCTAAACAAACATTTACAGTATCATTTTAAGAAAATTGTTCCAGTGAAGTAATTTATATTCAGATTTAGCTGACACTTTAAATGTCTTTATAAATAGACTTATTCTGAACAGAGATCAATAAATTATTTGGATAGAACATGACATAGGATAATATATTTTAGGCTATAAATAAGGTAACCAGACCAAGTAACTAGCCCAGTCGTCAACAAGACTCATTTATTTATCGAATGACATCATAAGTCTGGTACCGGCCTTCCTGACAAGATGCCAAGAGTAGGGGTATGAAGGTCCGGATACATGACCGCATTTCATAAGTCATCGACCGATATACTATGGATTTCAGCTTTCATTGTTTACGATTTGCCAAACTGTTTCCTTACTCTTTTTCACTATATAAATCTGCCATATTTTCCTCTCCAGGTGTACGCACCAAGAACATCTTTTGTATGTGAGACATTAAGGTCATTAGAAGGAAACACCATGTCATTTGTGTCATGTTTTAGAAAAATGAGAGAAAAAAAGGTTTACTAACTCCAAATATCACATTTACCCCCCCCCCCCCCACACACACACACACACATACACACACCATGTAACTACCTGTGGTTTGTAAACGTAAACAATTTAAAATCAGCCGCTTTGTAATATTTGTTTTCAAGCTAAACAACTTTATTGTTTATATATATATATATATATATATATATATATATCTTTATTTCCTCCAATATTGAAGATTATACACATTGATATAAACATGAAGCACAAACATGTGATACAAACATCAAGCACAAACAAATCGAAAAACTACCTATATATTGATATGTACATGTATATACAGCTAACTGACATACAACTAGTTACTACAATACTACTTGCTTACATGAATTATTATATACCATCCAATATAACGATAAGAATGAATAAAGATTAGAGAATAATACCTATCATTTATATACGTTTATAACGTTAATTGTGACACAATTAAAGGGATAATAGAAAAATACTCAGACTAAAATTGATAAAAATAAGGGACGAAGATAGAGAAACTATTCAAAATATTATATGAATGGCTTAAGTTTTGAAGAGGGGGAAGGCAGATGTATTTAGGCAATTGGGCATAAATCCATTTAATCCCCGGGCCATGAAACGTGAATTTACTAAAATGTAAATGTAAGTGTAAATGTATATTGCTAAACACCACATTTGAGATAAACCCTGTCGAAACGAAATACAAGGCTTATGTTATGGAGTTAGAAACAAAACATAGAAAGCATATAGACAAACACAAATATACAAAACACATGTAATCACAAAACTATGAATATATCGCAAACTTAATTATGAATAATCAAACTCAGCATGCACAACAAACGGATACAAAACAGCATAGCCAATAAAAGAAGAAGCAGCAGCAACCTACTCTTATTCTTTTTGTGTTGAAGCAAGTAATGGCATAGAAATCATATTAACTAAGCAAATACATATAAACAAAACACATGTAAAAAAAAAATTACATGCTTTAAGCAAATTCAACATGCACACAGCACAAGATAGAAAATTTTTAAAAAAAAAAAAAAAAAAAAAAAAAAAAAATTTTAATTAGTTTTGTGTTGTTTAAGCAAGACATGACAGAATTTGTACATTGTGCCCAGAAACTTGCTATAATTTTCTTGCAAAATATCAAGTAAGACTGGACAAGTCACACCAAGAACAGTGTTGATTAGGGTGTTCCGACTCATTTTCACCACAATATTTTTAACACGCACGCCATACACCTGCTCTATAATTTGTAAAAAGTTCGCCCTTTCATCTAACAATGCCGGACAGTCTAACAGTATATGATCAGTCATACTATTGTCAAACAGCTGTATGTTGCATTTCGGACAACGTTCGTCAAAACGAGTAGAGTATGCAACAAGTTTTACCGCTGATCTACAGTGCTCAAGTTGCCACGGGCTACTTAGAGCATACGACCAAATATCACTGTAATGGTACTGCGAGTGTAATGAACGGAAACGGCCATACATTTCAGAGCTGGTACCTTTTTCCCAAGCCGAAACATAAAAGTGCCATATTGTTTTATTTATTATTTGTTTCCATTGATATTTGTTTGGAAATATACCTTCACTTAAGAAGTTATCCAAATAAAAACTCAGATTAAACTTCTGTAGAATGCTGTATATATCAGAAAAGAAACCTTTGTCTCTAAGATGAAGCTTATATGAACTCAGTCTAAGAAAGAAAATATACTTTGGGTAAATAGCCTGATGCGAATCACTATTTTAATAGTAGTTCTGTTTCACAAATGGCACAGATATTTTGTTCACTTTTAAAATGGTTAATTCCAGCGTAAGATAAATGTATAAGGAACATACTTTAGTAAAAAAGATAAGAAAATAAAAAAGTAAAAAAAAAAAAAAAAAAAGCGTTAATTGCTATGATCTACGTACCTCCTTTTTTCGCAAGCGAAGAATCTCATTTCCTGGATACTAATCTGAACGCTGAGTGACATAGTTAAATTGATTATGGCAATTTAATGGTGTCTGCTTTTGATTTCTAGAACTTTACTCGAGACTCAAGTCTAGTCTCAAAAATATGATGATTAAGCCGGTGACTACCATAGATGACTTTAACTTTAATCTGCCAAGCATTTAAAATAAAAATGAACGAAATTAGTACCGTTTGTAGGATGAAATGAGGCCAACATTCGTTACCTTCACTCTGATTATACTCTATCAAAATTTTAAAACTAAAGGAGAAAGGGTCTATTAATAAAATTTAAGAAGGAATATATAAAAACAAACGATCCATCCCCTAACAAAAGCCAAAACATTCCCATCTCATTGATCATATATCTGCCAGTTTACTAATGCGCCGTTATCATGCCTAAATGTGCCCCCAAAACCTAACAATTTATTGCTGTATCCCTTTGCAAATATTCTTACTATTTTAAGGCATTATAAATATCTTCACGTGAGGTTAAATTTCGATAAGGGTAAAAAACAATGATGTGGATCCTGCTATAAAAGGGGCTGGAGACCAATTGTTATCCAGTAGCGTGAATTGAACACTTTCTGTACAGAGGTTTAGTCATGCTGATCTTACTGGCTGCCTGCTTCGCCTCGGCTCTGGGTAAGTTGTAGACATATG
Organism: Solen grandis; assembly: GCA_021229015.1. Lineage (NCBI taxonomy): Eukaryota > Metazoa > Mollusca > Bivalvia > Adapedonta > Solenidae > Solen > Solen grandis. The sequence goes on from CM037790.1 coordinate 58,713,689, forward strand.
GTTTTATTAGTAGTAGTAGAAGTAGTTGTACTAGCAGTAGTAGGAGGAGGATTTGCAATTGTAGCTGAGGCTAATTATGATGGTGAAAGCTTCTGAAAATATAATCTTTGTCATAATTTCAGCTTTTCTTTTCGTCATTAAAGTTAACATATTTTGTAGTAATAATGTTATGAATAAAACAATATAATGAACCGTGGTAGCAATAGAAACAATATAATGAATCGCAGTAGCAATAAAGAAACAATATAATGATAAAGAAACAATATTAAAAAAATCGCGGTAGCAATAGAAAAAATATAATGATAAAGAAACAATATAAAAAATCGCGGTAGCAATAAAGAAACAATATAATGATAAAGAAACAATATAAAAAAAAAGAAACAATATAAAATAGGAGCAAAAAAAAATATGAATCGCGAGCAATAGAAACAATATAATGAATCGCGGTAGCAAAAGAAACAATAATATGAATCGCAGTAGCAAAAGAAACAATATAATGAATCGCGGTAGCAAAAGAAACAATATAATGAATCGCGGTAGTAATAGAAACAATATAATGTATCGCGGTAGCAATAGAAACAATATAATGAATCGCGGTAGCAATAGAAACAATATAATGTATCGCGGTAGCAATAGAAACAATATAATGTATCGCGGTAGCAATAGAAACAATATAATGTATCGCGGTAGCAATAGAAACAATATAATGTATCGCGGTAGCAATAGAAACAATATAATGAATCGCGGTAGCAATAGAAACAATATAATGAATCGCGGTAGCAATAAAGAAACACTATAATGAATCGCGATAGCAATAAAGAAACAATATAATGAATCGCGGTAGCAATAGAAACAATATGAAGATGTGACTTACAGTAACGAAAGTAAAATAAATACAGTTTTGGACAAGGTTGTGTATTAATGTCATTAGCATTGTGTCTTTTAGATTAGTTTTTTTTTTAATCATAGTTTAATTTGATTAAATATTATTTCATTGACCGACTACTAGTATTTGCTACATACCCTTAAAGACAAACAAAATAGTTTTTGACAATGACATTCCTACTTCCATGTTTGATTTAATGGTTTCGTTGTAGATTGCATTTTTTTTATATCGAACTTACTCGAAATCACAATTTCAGTATTTATTGAAGTAATAAAGAGATGTATTAAAGGATTAATAACGAAGGAACTTCATTTTTCCTAATATGTTCTATACATTTGATAAAAATATAAAGATTAGAAATTCACAAATGACCTTACATGACACTTTATGTTCTATCGTATTGCGCCTTATGTATCACGTGTTTTATTGGCATAACATATAATTTAAGATAAAATTTATTGGTGAAAAAAGAAAAAAAGATAGGAAACGTTCCAATTTTGTGTGACAGTCAAAAACATTTAAATGCATTAGTATAATGGCGTAACTTACATTGAGGGCGTTTACTACAGTTTTCCTTCAAAAGATTTCCTGAATATTTTATGTAAAAAAATGTATTGAATACAAAAATGGAAACAAAAATGATTGGTTACCGTGCTCATTTTATGCCACGTTCGTATACCTGTGGTAAAAACTATAATACACGTCTCTCGTTAAAAAGAAGAACGAAATTAAATTTCTACAAATAGAAGACACACGTAGATCATATCAATATGTTTACAAATCCGCAGGTACTTTATTTTTATATCAGTTATACAGGGAAAAAGAAAATTTAGAATATTTGGAAAAGGGAGAGGGAAAAAAACGCTTCATTTTATTTATTTATTTATTTATTTATTTTTTTTTTTTTTTTTTTTTGCTTTTTAAAGAAAACCTCCATTTCATTTTTATATTTTATGTAAATAGTCTTTAAAGGTTGTTTGATGAAAACAATGAAAAAATGTATATGTCACCGGGTTTATATAGGAGTTAATGAACTGTTATTATGGTAAACGGGGCACGATGCGTTCTCTCCTTCTCGACGAACTTAACGATAATTGCGATTTATTTTCGTAGTTCACAAGGTTTTTTTATAACGATATGACTCTATAACTAATATTGTAGGTGTTCTTTACTGGTGAAATAACCCCTTTAAGCGCAATAGCGCTGACATTGTGACAGCTTACATCCGAAAGCTGCGAACGTAACACTATGTCCAAAGCATTGCGATGGTATACTGCAGTAAACATCATGAAGTTTAAATTTTTACAACTTCACAGGATCAGTCCCAAATACAATCTAGACTTATAGAGAATATATTTATATAATTTCTAGTCCCGACACAAGCGACACTGTCCATAAAATAAACCATACAATCATATCCTCTCAATTTTCCGAGCCTCGTGGTATTCCGAGGATTTTATACTCTCCTTCGGTCCTCGAACTATCGCAGTGATACTGTACTCCTCTCACGGGATCGAGACGTTTAAGTAAATGTTGTACATCATCTGTCCTAATGAAACGGGGTGTCTTTTCAGTTTTTAATTCAAATGCTTAAAGAAAATGCTCTCCAATAAGATGTTCTCTTGGCATCCATGTAATATATATCAAAAGTCTATATATCTCAATTTCTCGACTGCTATATAAAGGTTTCAAAATGTGTTCCAAACATTAAATTCAGAATATTTTGAAAGTTTGCAATTCAGTGCACTTCGGGAGACCTACCGGGTATTCCAGTGACAAAAGTGTTAAAGAAACACACAATAGATCTATATTAATATTTGATATTCAGTTTTAAATGAGTTTTTGAAAAAGAGTTCAAATAATCTCTTCTTAGTATTTCTAATATTTCACAAAGTTCAAAGCAACCAACAAAGCAAAGAACATAACTTGTCGAAGGAGACATAATTAACCTTTTAAATTATTAACAGTTGACATCGGATATTACATATTTCTGGATGTATGTTTTAAATTGTGGGTGTAGCAACGTTAAATGTCATACCAACGCTAAATGTCGCAACCAACGTTATATGTCGCAAAACATCCTGACGTTATATGTTGCATCTGTGGCGCCAAATGTCGCAAAAGTTGTACTGCCGCTATATGTCGCAAAACATCAACGCTAAATGTCTCCCCCCTTTATGAACACTCTTTTGTAGTATGACTGACCTGGTTTAAGCTCCCGACGTATCCGTAACAATGAGCTAGGGGTTACCGGGATGAACCGGGCACGACCGTAAAGGTCCAGTTTTTACTGTGCCAGTTTGAGATATAGAAATTGTTCGTTTTGAGTATATATGGAGTATATCTCACAAAAATTATTAATTTGAAATTATATCACTTTAAGGTAAGATACATTCTATATCTACGAAAAACAAGCACATTTTAAATTAGACCATGGAAACAACAACTGTGGAGATGGAGTAAATAGTTTTGCACAATAAAGCACAATAAAAGACAGTCTTTTAGATTTTGTTCTTAGAAAATAAATACCCACAAGGCTATGTTACGTTCCCAAGCAAAAAAATTATACCGTTTTAAAGTTTTCTATTCTGCATTTTTTTTCTGCTCACTGATAATGGAGTACGATAACAATTTTTGCCATTTCGATAAAATAATCGATACCGGATTGACAACAACAACAACAAATGAATACAAATACACAGCAGATTGGTGACAGTTGTGATACGAAATATACCACTCACTGCACGTACGATGACGATATGAAATATATTCAACTGATAGAACTAAATACTTCATTGGTTTGCATGAAATAAGTTAATGTATCCCGGATCGGTGATCCGGAACCCGGCGAACAACCCCAACAGCACTGTGAACCACCAAAATGTTTTAAGTATCGAGTTACCAAGAACGATTACCTTTTTTTTGACATGCAATAAATTAGGATTTCTTGGCATTTAGATAAAGACAATTATTTTGTTTCACGGAAATAATTTGAATTTTAAATCACAATTTGTTTATCTCCTACGTCACTAATTTATGCACTTGTGATTCGTTAACGGAGACATACGGAGTATCTATGGAAAAATGACGAGGAAATGCGGAATATGCATATCTAGTTTATTTTTGTAAACAATCGAATGGACTTAAGTAAAAGCTTCTTTCTTATTTATGCATTGTTGTACCGTTGTCATCAATGAGTATGTACAGGTTGCATATCGAAACAAATCCGAAGTTCTGTCCGAAGAATATTATACTATATACTGCTTTTGGAAGTATAATGAGCCTTTATTATTTATTGCTGACTTTCTCTTTCATACACACTTACCGTCTTAAGCCAAAGTATTTTTTATTAGTTTAAAAATGTTTAGATTTTATTCTACATGTATTTGTGAACATAATGCTGATTTGAAATAATGTGTATACTCAATATCAAAGATGTTCTGCTGTCTCGAAAAGCGGCTGGAAAAAATAAGAATAAATTACAATTTCAAAATTTATTATTTTTTTTATTTGGATTCTTATTGGATACGATGCTCCAGTATATAAATAATTACCCTTAAACAAAAAACATAAGCGGTAATGGACTTTTTTCATGTGACCGTAATTCATCCGTAATACTGTCCCTTAGGTTTAATTTTAAATTGAAAGTGAATGACTTAGGATTAAAAAATATTTAACGATATATAATGTCAAGATAAAAATCAAAACACTGATTGTGCTGGTGGGGCGATAGAATCGCAGTTAAGACAATCGTTCATATTTATTTCTATATTTCATTTCTAGTTGTTTCCCTTTTGAATAGGTAAGAGTAGAATCTCATGGAGAGTATAGTCAACAGTTCAAGTACACGGAGCAGTTAAGGCAATTTCAAACGGAACAGTTAGAGCTTTTCTTCAAATTATACAGTCATTCCATTTCATAAACTATTCCCTCTTCCATATTCTCTACCAGTACCTCACTACATTTCTTATATCCCCCAGTGTCTCCTCTCAAGACATTAACACACGTGCGACCGGCTTCCTGATAAATATACAGAATCAAATGAGGACTGAGGACATTATTGGGGAAAATGTAAGATTAGACTTTGAGGGAGAATGTGTGTGATGAATGACCTAATCCGCACAACGGTAATGGCCGAGGTGAAAAAAATCAAAATTATCTGGCTATTCATCTTAATTTGTTACTTTGCAATAATATTATCCTATTTTAAAGGCCCTATTTTGTCCTGTTTTATATTTCATAATGATTTAATTTTCATATATTTTTTTTTTATAAAATAACATCGACATATTGTAGAGTAACACAAATGTTTCACAATTTAGTATTTTGGACGGATGTCAAAATACTCTCAAGTTTACATTTTGCATTGGCCAGTATAACCCGTCCGTAATCGGAAATAATTTGAATTTGAAAAACCGTCGGCGAATTATAATTTGTTTATCTGCTACGTCATCAACTTATGCACTCGTGATTCGTTAACGGAGACATACGGAATGTCTATGGAAAACGTCAGAAAATTGACAAAGATATGCGGAACATGCAAAATAGTTATTTTTGCAAACAGTAAAAGATTCTTTCTTATGTATGCATTGTAGTAACGTTGTCGTAAACGACTATGTACAGATTGCATCTCGTAACAAATATGTAGTACACACTTTGTTTTTCTGTCCGAAGAAAACGCATTGCTTTGGAAGTGTAATTGGCCTTTAATTGTTCATTTATTTATGTTTGGAAAGGACCTACATTTCATCCACTCAGCTACATAATCATTTGTACTATTAACTTGTAAAACGTGCATATACAAGACCCATTTCTCATTCAAAATTGTTCCAGGGGGAAGAAGAAACAAATGAAGTGAAGATAGAGCATAAAAATTTTCCGCGTGAACTTGCCCATTCTGTTCCACGTATCTTGCCATAACTGTTCCATGTGAACTTGTCCCAACTGTTCCGTTTGAACTTACCCTAACTGCTCCGTGTGTTTGTACTGTTGACTATAGTCGTCGTGCGATCCCATTCTTACCTATTCAAAAGGGAAACAACTCGAAATTAATATTAACGATTCTGCACTGCGATTCTGTAGTATGTTGTTCTGTGGGATTATTATTTTCCACTTATTAAGGAGTGCGACATTTAGCGTTGATGTTGCGACATATTGAGGCAGTGCAATTTTGTGCGACATTTGGCGTTACAGATGCTACATATAACGTTGCTACAATAGGTGATATGTACTGTTCTGTCTGCCTCTCCTGATAACAAATGACGGTGTTCTCCTTTTACATGGGAAACCATCCTTATCTGAATCACCAAATGTGCTTTGGTTAAAGAAATATGTGGATTTCCGGTGGTACATATGAGGTTTAACAGCCATATATGGAGTGTAATGAACAAATTGAATGGTGAGTTTTCCGATTTTGAATTATTTGTATTAAATACCAACTACTTTTGGAAAAATCGGAATCCTATTCGCCCCCTTTATGTGTATTGTTTTTGTCATTTGGTGTAATCTCCTTTGAGGAATTATTGTTGTCGTCGGTTCGGGTGTGTGGCTGAACTCTCATATGAACCACCGGAAATCCACATATTTTCTGAACCATGGTGATCCATATAAGGTTGGTCCCCCGTGCTTCATTAATGTCACTTTGTATTGACGAATAGGTGTCGAACATTATAAAACAATGTAGTTTTCAGGGGACTCTACTCTTTCAATATAACACTGTTGGTACGATTCGAAAACCAAAAAGAACTGACATCATCAAACTACTTTGACATCACCAGCGAAGAAGGCAAAGTAACCTGCGTCACCGGCTGTCAAAATGTTGACACTGTAAACAATGTATGTAATGTAAAATAAATATATTCAGAATCATTGATACATAACTGGTTATTTACTTCTCGAGAGGCAGAGATAATCTAAACAGGCATCAAGATTCTAAAGTGTTTAAACTGATTTCAGGAGTGGTTTTAATGGAAGCTGTGGTCCATTTGTAAGGCACAATTAAGGGAATCATCGCTTCATTCTTTTCATTTTACCATCATCACTGGCGCGAATTTGACAAATGTACAATCAAAAGTCTGACAAATTTCTATTTTCCCAACAGCCATACCCAAAAGTGTCGAGCTCCCACTTCCGGGTTTCGATTCGAAAGTTGCCCTGCAAGGTGCCCGTATTGTGGGCGGAAGCGAGGCGGAAGTGGGACAGTGGCCCTGGCAGATCTCTCTCCAGTACTACAGCACTTACTATGGAGGATGGTTCCACTCTTGTGGTGGCAGTCTGATTGCTTCAAATGTTGTCCTGACGGCAGCCCACTGTGTTGAAGGAATGTCGTAAGTTTTACTCTCTAGCCGTGTCTTTCTTATACACCTTTCGAAATGAAAACACTTTAAATAAGACACACACTGACTGCACTGGTTTAGGCTAGTTAGGAACTTGTATAGAAATAATTTCGAAATGAAATGACAACAGTGACCAGGCTGTATCGTTATGTAATAATAGTAACATACTGATTTGCTTAAAGTATGTCCAGCTCTCTACTAATTGTATGATGACCGATGTTCCAGGGGAATCACTCTCCGTGTGGTGCTAGGAGACCACAATCTGTACGAAATTGAAGGTACCGAACAAGTGATTGCCGTTACCAGCTACACCATGGTAAATTACCTTTATTTCATACTCTGCTTAAGAAATAATCAATATCCATCTGTGTTTTTTGTTGTGAATTTATGTGTTGATTACATTCTATACTTACACTTTTTTATATTCTTTTAACCACTTTTTATATTTATCATCGAGTACACAGTTCTGACGCACCTAAGAAAAAGTTGTGGTCTTTTTTAATATTACATAAACAAAAACAAAAAAAATTTTCTATTGTATGGTAAAACTAAATCATTTATTATTACATTGTTTTCAAGTAGCTGACATCGTTTATTCAACGAAAAATCACTAGTGTGCATGTCTGTATAATTAAGTGAGGCTTACTTGAAGAGTACAATGAAACGACGCATCTGATTGGTTTTTCATTTAAACATTGTAGTATGCAAATAAAAAAAAAAAGAATTTCTTGTCAGAAATAATGTACGAGGGAAATTTGGTTGCATAGCTTTTTTTTATTTCATTGCTTCACTGAAAATATGCCAGATGACAAAAAGTACTTAGTGAAAAGGAGTTTTTGCGGGTGTTTTGTACAAAGTGCCGAAAATAATAGCCCTGCATCAATAAATCACCACATTTTGACTTTCTAACGCTAATAGGGATGTTGACAAACAAAACTTGTAAGAATGATGTCACATGGAATCCATTTAATAAAAAATAGGTTCATAAAAAGGCGTCGGAATAGTGATGCGTCGGAATAGAGTACCGTACGCTATATAAATGAGTCCTCTAAAACTCGCAAAATATACATCAATAATTATTATTGTTATCTCGGCTCTTTAACTTAAATTTTGTAAATTACGCCATTTTGATACGTCAACGTGAGCGCGTGCGCACGCACTGCGTTCTGTTGCGAATGTACACACAATATCAGTAGGAGTTGAAAAAATCGGCGGCCTATAAGATTTTTTCATGATTTGACGTTATCTTAACGGTAAACAATTGAGAAAATAAAATGACTACTTAAACCAAGGTGCTCGATACACTCTTGTCTATTTTAGCCACTAATGTCTATTTTGACACTGTTAAAATTTCGAATCGGCAAAATGTGTATTTAATGAGGGGCGTTATAAAAGTTCACCAGAGAGAGAGAGATTTTGTATGCTGCATTTTGGTGAAGATCTGCATTTCACTGTATTATGTCTATTTCATATGCAGCAAAAAATATTATTTTTTAAGCTTAGGTGAGTGATATTCAATTGTTTGAATTTTCTTTTTGTAATATTGTTTAAATTTGATTTTTTTTTTTTAAAGTTTAGCGTATTGATCTTGAAGAATATAAGAATATATAAGGCTTTGGACGTCTTTCTCTATCTCTCTCTTACACATACATACTGAATAATAACATAATATATATTTACATATTTATTGATATTCTAAGTTACATTTATGATATCGCAACGTCTGACTTTGAAATTGGAGCATACACCTTTGTCTGCTCTCTGCATTCTGAAAAGAAGTAATAATGATCATTAGAATGCATAAGTTATAACATGCTCAAATCTTCCATGCAAATATTCAACAAATATTCAACAGAAATATAAACTCAAACCCAAACAGCTTGATTCCAAAAATACATGAGGTGAAATACCATCAAATATTGTTATACTCTCAATTTTATTCTTTTTCAAACATTATCGTTAACTGACAGTTTCTTTGCTCTTTTTTTTCACCACAACTGCCACTGTAAGTGAAAGGTGGTTTTAATGACATTAACATATTTTTAATGAATATTAAAGTAATTCCGCTTGTTTCATGTGTGCTGCTGTGCTGATCTGAATTACGTTTTCTGTTAAGTCCAGTATTAAGTAAAATACATTTGATTTGATTTGTGGTATTTTTTCTTTTCAAAACAAAGAAAGTTTAACACTGTTGATAATAAATGTGTGCTTTACATGAAAATCATTTTTTTCCTTCTTTGCATAAGCATTCTTGTCTTGAAACATTTTTTTTATCAGGATCAGCTCATTTTCTCTACTACGTTTAGTAAATAATATACATATGCATGCTTTATTTAAAGAACTTTGTTATTTACTTATTTATTTTAATTAATTTTTATAGACTTAATTACTTTGGTACCTTTTTATTAAATGAATATTTTTATCTTTTTCCCTTACATTTAAAAAAAAGTAAAATAAAAGTTTGGAAACAAGGATCAATAAATTTTGCGAATTATTGGTGTTTTTCCTGATAATTAACGCTCGATGTGAAATATCACCTTATTGTACGTAACTCAATAATACAAATATGGTCCCTGATAAGTTATAGGATCGATGGCTAGGCAAACCTAGAGATGATCCCTTCCCCTTAAAATAGTCCTGCATTTTGCTGAACATAAATGAATTAATTCAATTAATCCTCACACTTAATGGATATATGAACACATCAACTTGGTTAGGTTAAGCCTTATATACCAAACTGGGTAACAGTTGACTTCTCTGTAAATTATGTAAGACTTTATTTCATTTAAAAAGACAATGTAATAAATAAAAAGAAATTGTGTTTTTGTAACAGGGGATAAAGACATAAACATAATCAAACAGATGGCCACTTATATATAGTCAATTGCATATTTACAGGATGCATGTTATCCAGACCTGAAAGATCAAGCATAAAAACAAAAAAACAACAAAAAACAAGAACGAAACAACAACAACAACAACAACAACAAAAACCCCAAACAAACAAAAAAACATGCAACATGCAAATTCATACAAAGGAATTGTGTGTTTTACCATTAACATGACCTAAATTACATCTTAATACTTTAACCAAGCCCATACATATAAATTACCAACATACAAAATAACCATATGATTATTTCAGGGTTAAAATATAAATTCTATGAGAAGAATTTCGTTTTCTGTGTAAAAAATAAGGGAAAAATGAAGAGAGAGAGAGAGAGAGAGAGAGAGAGAGAGAGAAAGAGAATATGTGGGTCTTACTGTGACACTGGATCATAGATGAAAATATTTAAACAACATGCATAGATAAATTTCATCTTTAATATATTTTTTCCTGAAAATCTTTTGGAGCTTGATTTACTATATTAATGAGAGAGAGAGAGAGAGAGAGAGAGAGAGAGAGATCTAATCTAAATGTAGATGCATAAGATTTATCATAATGATAAAGCAAAATATAAATGTAGGTACGATTAGATCCAAAAGATTTTCGAAAAGAACCTTAGAGGTCTATGCATGTTTAATCATAAATGTCACAGTGACTGACACATATTTATATATGTTGCCCGTCTCGAGCTGCGCTCAATATATACAAAGCAGACGAATGATTTTGACAAGGGCAAGGTCGCACGAGTAACCAATTTTTGCAACGTCATTGAAATATGCGTACTTTTTTTTACTGTAACATAAAATGTTTCTGTTAGAAAAAAAAAATCCAGTGCGTTTATCATGCAAAACTATTTGTTCGATCTATATATATATATTTTCTAATTGTAATGTCAAAGTCACGTAAATTCGTAAACCTGATATTTTGTTTTCTGTCACGCATTACCCAGAGGACTTTTGTTTTTCAAGAGTTGTCTGTTCTTTTACTTTCCACATAGTTGAATATATCGAGGGAGATAATCCATGCAAGCACGGTTTCTCCAGTGGTAAACATTCAAGATGGCGACTGACGAAAGTTTTCAAAGCGTTAGTATTTGAACAAAAATTTACAACTGCGTGTTACCGTAGAGCTCGCTTCGCGAGACTGGCCCGCTTATAAACAAAATATAAATGAAATTTGTATTACAGTGTTTTAGCCTTTTGAAGGAGAAAAGTGCGAATTTCATTAAAAAATAAATAAAACATATTTTCTCCAATAAAAGTACTATATCTTCTAAATAGATAGATGTCAATCGGAATAAATGTTTGCTGAATTTGAAAAAAAAATCTTTTCCATATAAATTACAATATATTTCAGTACAAAAACAAAATGAAAAGGAGTTGAAATATTCATTTTGTTGAGCTCATTTAAAAGAAGCAATAAATCGGATGTAGAATTAGTCGCGGCCCTTTTCCTGAAAATGGAAGGTAGATTCATGCAAATGTGATGAGGCGTATGCACGTGAAATGGTTCCGTGGGAATCCTACTGTATTTTTCCTTCTTTCTGTATAGAGAGAAAGATGCAAGTTGTGTTTTTAACATTCATATGAATTAAAATGAACGGTTATCATTTTTTTGTCATCCCAAATATGTGTTTTCCGCATAATAAAAGAAGCAATATGGGGATTGATTAAAATAGTACTGATATAAAGAATATCTAGATCTAAACTTTTCTAAAAGCTAAAATCAGCACTTTCTGCTTTGATATTGACAGTATGAGAAGGTAAATCATGAAGCTCTGACCGAAGAATGCCATACGGGTGGAAATAGTATTGCCGACATTGCGAACACTTATAAAGAAAAAAAAACACAACGGATACAGCAATGAATACTTTTGAACAGGGTTGCTTGCAATGCTGTTCTAAGTCAGATCTAGTTTTATGTCTACATGGAGTATTCCCATGATACATGTTTATTTGATCCAGCATAACCAATACAATGGAAATGCACCTGGCATCCCTTACGACATCGCCGTGCTGAAACTCGCGGGATCCGCCACCTACAACTCTTACGTCAAGCCTGTTGCATGGGCCAGGTCTGGTGACCAGTTCTACAGTTCTGATGAATGCTACATCAGTGGCTGGGGCAGAACCAGCGGTAAGTTCTCTAGGGTGCCTGGATGAGCTTCTGTTTTTACTACATGTTTTATCTATGTATTTTTGTTTTAGATTATGTACATATTGATATCATCATTTTAAGTGTATTTTCAGTTGTTAGAATCTTGACAGTGACATGTGGATGTAAATACATCTCAATCGAAGTTTCTGTTACCTTGACATTGATTTGTTGTGTAATTCAGCGGATGGTTCAGGGTCCGATGTGCTAAAAATGACACCCATGTACGTCTTGACAAATTCCGAGTGTGCCGCCACCTGGGGGAACAACATCAAGTCGTTCCACATCTGCATCAATCACCCCACCAGCTCCGCTTGTATGGTACGTCTTAACAAACTTAGATAGTGTTTTACGATGGAACTTTACACCACTGGCAAAAAACACATAAACTAATAGTTTATGGCCGATTTTCAATTAGAATAGAATATACCTTATCTGAGGAATTGTGTCGTTTTATTACTTTTGGCACACTCCCTCATGTTTTCCTATTTACATATATATTGGAACTTAGCGACACCGCTCGACTGTGTGAAGAGCTTAGCTTTGTACAGAATTATCCTAGAATTGTTAACTCAGTGCAAGTCAATTTTCATTTTTTCCCTTTTATCCTAGGGTGACTCCGGCGGCCCGTTCGTCTGCAACAAGAACGGAGAGTATGTTCTGGCCGGTCTGACATCATGGGGAAGCAGCTCGTGCTCACTTTCCATGCCGAATGTGTACACACGCATCTCGAACTTCGAGACCTGGATCCTGACCAACTTACAGTGATGGATAGAGAAGAAACTTTATTAGACGTTAAACTGTTCCACCGTTCATGAACATTCAATTACAACTATGAAATCAAATAAATATTCAAATCTATACCCGTTAGTCTTTATCTTTAATCCACTGGTTCAAAATAATCACGTATACCCATGTACTATACATGATGCAGATATAAGCTTAATTCTTTCAAAGTATCTATTTTTATGACTTGACTTGACTATTTGAGTTTACCGTCGCTTCGACAGTATTTCAGTCATATAGCGACGTCCAACTAATTATAGGTGGAGGAAGACCCCGAATGCACGGAGGTAGAACCCCGAGCTACCGCAAGCCAGCTGGAAGGCTTACTTACATGAAAATCCGATAACCGGAATTCGAACTCACGCGAACATATCTGAAATGTGGCAACCAAAAGACGAGTGTTGATTTATATCTGAACTGAAATAACAACGTTCTACAATAAAAATATTTAATCAATGTTGTCTTGAAATCCATGTTGGTAAAGAAATATGACAGTTCATTAAACCAGATAATGTGTTTCATTTTGGATAGAAAGTTCCGGTATATGCTTATATCTACTGATTTTCAAAACATTTCTATATTAAAACGTGATTTTTATTGCAGAGTCTATTGCAAGCCGTTGGATGTATGAATTATCAGACTACAAGTGTCAGTGTCAGTTTAGATACAAACCTTTGGAGACATAACTGATAGTAGAGATGACAATGCAATACAATACAATGCAATACTATGCAATGCAATACAATACAATACAATGCAATAGTTATTTAAGGGTTAAAGTCCCTTTTAGCAGGTGAATAAAAACATATTTAATTTAAATAATAAACTTGCTTGATGGCGTAAAGCAATCTTTTAAATCTTGAATAAGGTAGAGAGACATTCCATTTTATTTCCTTATAGAACTTGCATTTGATTTACATATATTATGTAAAGATTCAAGGTACATCCATAGAACTGCAGACATGAAACATATATAGTGTAGCAATATCTTCATGATATCACACCCAGTCACATTTTCCTTACGCTTAGTCAACCAGTCCCGGAACCTTCTGTAACTATCATAACTACTGACCATTTCATTTCAGATATGTCTTTCCTACCGACTGTGCTGCTGAAGAAGAACGCGGCAAACTTAAATCACTATAATGCACACAACTCGTATCATTTCTGGTTCTTCGGTATAAGATAATCAGCTTTTGTTTTAACTGAACCTGCCATACTTAAATTCATAAACTAGGTAAAACTTTTTTTCAATCTTTTTTGATTTCCGAAATGTTCAAGATTATGTTTACATACATTATTATCTCAACACTAAACAATATTTGTTAAGAAATTACACGTGTGGGCAGTTTTATAAGAGAAACAAGACTGATGAGATTCGACTCTTACTTACCGCTTAGTAATGTTGGTAGAATGTAGGGTTGTCACGATACGCCGGAATGTACCACGATATATTGCGATTCGCTAGCACCGTATTGCGATACATACCACGATATATTGCTTCATGAATCAAAGATATGACTGCATATTCTTTCAAACTTCAAATCTTGTTCATTTAACTGCTCAAATATGTAACTGTGAATAAATTAACAGATATACAAGTAAAACAGTTATCAATGTCATATAAGGTGTTGACTAGAAATACGAGATTGGCAGTGCCATGACTAAAATATTCTGAATAACGCTCAATAATCTCAATGTCTTTTTATTCTATAACTTGTAAAGCCTCTGACTCTTTTTGAGCAGATTCAGGTGAAATAGATCAATCAGCTCTTAATTTCGATATCACACTATAGGAGGATGATTTTGGTTCTATCACTTTTTTAATTGTTACTTTGCAAAGTTGACAAACAGCAAGCCCATCAATGATTTTGACCCATTCTTTTATGAGGCTAAAAAAAGTGTCCGAATTACTATTCAAGTTTGAAGTTTGAAAAAGGTATTCCTATGTAAATGTCAGTGAATACGCTCTCCCTATCCCAATGATATTGTCTGTCAATCTTATAGTCCAGTGCATGATAAGAATGTTGTTGTCACAGTTGATTTTTTTGTCTCCCTGTCTTCATTTTTAAACTTGTAAATAATAATCATGATGGAGGCCATTTTGAAATTAAAGATTAGATTCGAAAATTTTAAAAACCGTATGGACCTCAATTTTGTTATCAAACATAGGCATATGAATAAAAAACAGTAACAAATATAGTGTATATACATGATTATAATTATTTGCAAGCATTTCAAAAGTATCCTTATTGTGTTTTAACAATGTGGATAAAGGTGTCGCAGTCACCATCTGCTGCCTCACTTGCATCTTAGTAGTAACTTTTAAAGAAGTATACGAGCACAATAAGGGACACTCTTACCACAAAGGACACTTTTATCATTCAATTTGGCAAGTAGCAGGTTGCATTTGAAAATAAGTCTTACTATGAAAAAATATCGGCAAAAACCGGTACGTTGATATCGTATCGCGGTACAATGCCGTTCAGCTGCATACTGCAATATACCGATAAACTGGTATATCGTGACGCCTCTAGTAGAATTTGAACCCGAATTAAACAAATTAAAAGTATTTTTTAATTTCATTTTAGCTCATCTGAGCACTATGTGCTCAAAGTGGTCTTTTGAGGTCACCCTGCGTCTGGCGTCCGTCGTCGTGTGTCGTCCGTCGTCAGCAATTTGCTTTAAACGACATCTTCTCTGAAACCGCTGGACAAAATTTAATTTAACTTGGCAGGGATGATCCTTGGGTGAACCTCCCACAAAAGTTGCTAAAATAAACTTAATTCATGTAGAACTATTGGCCAGATTTCAAAATGTTTTTGTACAGATGTTCCTTTGGTAACCATCTACCAAGACTGCTAAAATTATTCCGATCCGAAAAAAACATGGCCGCCAGGGGCGGGCCTAATTTACCTTATATGTTTATAGTGAAAACATTAAACGGCATCTCCTCTGAAACCGTTTAACCGAATTTGATTAAACTTGACAGGGATGATCCTTGGGAAAACCTGCACAAAAATGCTAAAATAAACTTGATCCATGTAGAACTCTGGTTGCCATGGCAACGGAAAGAAAACATATGAAATCATCTCCTTCAAACCAACTGGCCAGATTTCAAAATGTTTTGGTACAAATGTTTCTTGGATAAGAGTCTACCAAGATTGCTAAAATTATTCTGATCTGTAAAAAAACATGGCCATCACGGGCGGGGCTAATTTACCTTATATGTATATAGTGAAAACTTTAAACGACATTCTTCTGAAACCGCTGAACAGAATTTGATTAAACTTGGCAGGGATGATCCTTAGGTACACCTTCACAAAAAAAAAAAAAAAAAAAAACTAAAATAAATTTGATCCATGTAGAACTTTGGTTGCCATGGCAACGGAAAGAAAAAATAAGAATTTTTTTAAAAATCATATCATACAAAACTACTGACCAGATTTTAATTTTTTTTTTAGTACACTACTTCCTTGGGTAACCCTATATTTAGGTGAGCGATGCAGGACCTTTATGGCCCTCTTGTTAGTTGTGTGTAACGTAGTCACCCACAACTATAAGTAGTAAATGCATGGATCTGAAGAATCATGTTTTTCCTCACGAGTAATGTTCAGACATGATTCTTCAGATCCATGCATTTAATGACTTTCACAGCTGGATGCCACTTCATGTTCTTAGCGGAGATCCGGTGTTGGGGAAAAGTTAATAACTTTCACAGCAGGGTTCCCATGATCACAGAGTACATGTTCAGACATGATTCTTCAGATCCATGCATTTAATGACTTTCACAGCTGGATGCCACTTCATGTTCTTACTAGAGATCCGGTGTTGGGGAAAAGTTAATAACTTTCACAGCAGGGTTCCCATGAACACAGAGTACGTTCTCACGCCTTGGACTAAAAATAGAGACCGGAAACACTTTGACCATAAATGGAAAACACATTAGAGTAGTTACTGGAAATGTATTCATTCTCTTGGGTGATAGGGAACTGTTCACATCGTAAGTGTTTCTCTTTGAAAATAATGTATCATTTTATTTTGACTTATGTATTTATTGAGTTTTTATTATTTTCTATGTTACATATTTATATTTTTTTATTTTTAAAGTTTTTTATTTATTGCTGCCATTTTTTTTTCTCATACGGTGTTTAAATTGTCCACGATGTCATTCTAAATATAGTCCATGATGTCATACTATAATCCAAAATGGCCACCACGCATGCGCAATACACACATTAGAAATAAAATGACCGACTACAACATGGCCACTATGCGTCATACCCTAAAATGTTTATATGCAAATGAGATACTATAAAAAGTAACAAAGATGGCCGCCTGTTACTAAAAATAGAAACTAGGTCAACAAAATGGCGCCCGTTTGTTTGACTCCAAAGAGGCCCATTTACTACTACTATAGTACCTATATTCTGAGCATCCGTTTCATTTCATTGAAAACCTCTCAATTTTGTATGAATGATCGAACTTTTGAACAAAATTATACAACACAGGAATGCTGAGATTCATCTAAATTGTTGAAAACTCAGTTTTTAGTAAAAAATAAATATCTAAGAGACAAAATAATTGCGTGTGGCATAAAAGAAGAGAAGAACTAATTTCTCTTTGGTGTTGCGAAACTGCCACTTTACCATGCGCAGGAATATAATTTCTTTTGAATGCAAAGGTGGCTCGAAGGTGAATTTGGATTGTGGACGTGCAAGTTTCCGTCATTTAGTGTTGTCACAATGATTCATATAGAAAGCTTAAATTCCGATACAAATCCGTGTAACTTACTTATAATCACATCAAGCTAACGACCTCAGATACCTCCAGGGGTTATTGGATGCAATATATAATAGAATGGTCGATATCTGCATATTTGCTATTCGAAGTTGCTTTATAGGAACGATCCACTGATATTTACATCTATAAATAGCGACTGTGTCGTCGATCGGTTATATAAGCTACTGAGAGTTCAAATCAAAGCGCTGATAGCGCTGAGAGAACAGTATTGTCGCATTTCTTTTGTTTATCAAAGTAAATTTAATGAATTGGGATCAATTTTCAAGAAATGGACAAAAAACAAAACAAAAAAACAACATAAAAAAACAAACAACAACAACAACAACAACAAAAAAACCCTTGAACTTTGCGTTAACATTGTCATTAAAGGAAATTAAGCGGTTTGGTTTTTACTTATTGATTACTTAAGTGTATAATTACGGATTTATGAAAACACTGTAAAAAGTTACACATGTATTTGATAATGGTATTCTATTTTTGGAATGCCACATAGAGATGTATTTCTTCTCGAAACGAAAAGCGGGAATTATTTGCATGTTTATAAAAATGACTTAAACCGTCACATAAAGAAACATAAATTAAATGATAATTCTTGTGATGAATGAATAAAAGTCTTATTGATATTTTCCAACAAAATGCGCGAGTTTAAAACCACGCGTTTTCAAAAACCTATTAAACAAAGATTGGTAACGAGTCTAATCTAACAAAACATGCAGCATATCGTCCAATTCTCGCAAAGTCAAATTTTCAAATATCTCATATTCTATTTAAGATATGTAAAAATAAATTATATCTTACAGAACATTGCATTGCCATCAAAATGATACTAAAGAAAAAAAAAAAAATTTTTTTTTAAAAAAAATGAAAATAATCCTTGTATTAGAGAAATGATTATTTTATATAATGGTTACATTTTCCTCTGTGGATTTTTGCATACTTTTTTAAGCTTGCATAATCCAATGATCTGCCAAACAATATGTTCCACTGACTTTTACATGGGTTTCCTATCTCTATTTAGTAAGTCTTTTGTGTATTGATGTTTAGACAGGTCAACGTGCATTGAAAATCTTAAAACTCAAAATATAGACAGATTTTAACTGGGAGAAGTGCATTTTCCAAGAACTGTAACTCTATTGGTCTTAATTTAAAATAATAATCTCCCTTTGTTTATTTTTTTGTCCGGCACATGACTCGAAAACAATAAAAAGTCTTGTCTTGAAACTAAAAATATAGACAGACGGTGACCAAGTGAAGTGCATGTCCAAGAACTGTGGCTCTACCTGGTCCCATTTTTTTAATAATCTCCCTTTGTTTATTTTTTCTTGTCGGCACATTACTCGAAATTATACAAGGTATAGACTTGAAACTTAAAATATAAACAGATGGTAACTGGAGAAGTGCAGTGCTAGGTAGACTATTCACAATCTTAGGAACAGGTTAAATACCACTGGGAGTGTCACACACCGTCCGAGACCTTGTCGTGCCCGTGCAAGTATGTTACGCACTGATCGCGTTATTGCGTTAACGCATCTTCGCAATCGTTTCCTGCCAGCAACTGTTGCAGGGTCAGTTCCCAGACAACCATAAGACGTCTGAGGCAGAACCGTGTTCCAATTCGTGCACGTCCTCTATATACAGGCCAAATTTGAATTCATCGTCATCAAGTTTTTTTTGGCCCGACGTCATTTGCATTCACGAGAACCAGTGGCAGTCCGCGATGTTCATTGACGAATTTCGTTTTCCGGTAAGCCATGCAGATGGCAGAGTGTGGATATACCGCCATAAAAATTAGAGAATTGCAGGAGTGTTGTATTCGGGAAAGAGACAGGTTTGGTGGTGGCAACGTGGTCTGGGGTGGGGTAATGGGAAATTTCTATAGAAGACTACTTAGTCATTGTCCATGGAAATTTCAACGCCTATCGATACATCAATATTTTGCATAATACCGCGATACCCTTCATGCAAAACAATGGACCTTCAACTTTCCAGCATGACAATTCCACAACGTCAGTGTAACCAGACAATCAAAATCACGTTAACGTCTTGCCATTGTCACCAGACCTAAACCCGATTGAATACATAAGTGATGAACTGGGCAGAACAGTTTTGTTGAATCATTAAATTAACACCAATAACAACCTCCAAAATGCAACCCTCCACGAAATCGACGAAAATTAGATCCCACGAAAATTAGTGATTTAACAGTAAACGCTAATATATAAAGGAAATAATCTTAATGTACGTGTTATTCTTTCGAAGGAAATAGTTATGCGATTCCTATATACGTCAATCAGTCATTCTATCACTTGCTTCTATGTCGCATGTAAGAAATTTAACAGTCAAATATCAAATAAAACAGTTGATTTTTAGCTACTTTAAATTTTCATGCTAAAGAGAATAAAATGTTAAAGAAAAAAATATAAGGTTTGAATTGTATATTTTGATGATTCATGGGTGTATAAACTACTGTACAGAGTGGACGGCAAGTCCTCCCTACTCCACCCACTTAGAACAGCTGCAATGTAGTTCTACGCGATGAACCATGAAATGTGCAATCAAATCATTGAATAAATCTATATGAAATTTTGTTCTTGTCTTTTCTATTCTTTCTCCGATTTTAATTTACTAAGATAACCTCATATTTTAATGAACATCTGAAATACACGTGACTATATACGACAGTTTTGTTTGTGAAACAAAGATAATGCACTTTTAAAAAAATTAGCGGTGAAATTTTCCCATTTTTTTGTTCTTAAAGAGTATCACAATCAGAACAATGTTCTTTTTTGTAAACCAGGTCAACCATTGACAACCTATTATCTGAGAGTAGCTACTGGATAGCCTTTAAGTCAGTCTGAGTTCCTTTGTTAACACCAGAAAGGTCTATTGGTGTTATGGCAGGTTTTTATGTAAATTTGCATGAATAACAGGACGTAACTAAGCTTACTTTCTGTTTAACTCAAAGAATGATATTGATAAGTTTGTTTTATTATTTTCAAATTAATATTTAATACGCACTATTGCCAGATCCTGCGATCTTATTTTAAACAAATGCAGATGTCTGCTATATAACAGTGTGTAAACTGTGATAACTGATCGAACTACATTTTATATTTAATTTTGATGACAATGACCGGTTTTTGCGTCACCTGCCTTAATCAGAGGTGACACAAAGGGATCACTTTTCCGTCGTCTGTCTGTCCGTCCGTCCGTCTGTTCAAGCTTTAGCAGGTGACACACGTGTTCCAAAGACTACATTTTATATTTAATTTTTGATGACAATGACCCGCTTTATTGTATATTGATTTGATAGTTTCCTTATTTCTAGTCAGAATTTCATTCTCAGCATACAGTTTCATTAATCAGTTTATCACATACATATCTGATCTGGGGTACTAAATGATTTTTTAATTAAAAAAGGCCTGGTTTTGTCGATTCTAACTTAGTATTTCAAGTGAAATACCATGCATATATATGTAGTATATACAAAGTGATTCAGTTGAAGGATAAATAGAGACAGTATACATCATAACTGTGATTATATAGCAGGTATTTAATGTTATTTCATATTTGTTTTTAAAATTTTATTTGTATTTATGTTGTAACCATGATGAGACTTTATATACTAAGTTGGTTAAAGCTCATAAAAATAGAGGGTAAGGTCGCTGACCTTAACACTCACTCAACCCCACACCTCGTGGGTTCGAATCCCGGTAGGGTCATTCGGATTTTCATGTAAGGAAGGTAGGTCGGTGGTTCTACCCGGATGCCTCCGTGTATTCGGGGTCTTCCTCCACCTATAATTAGCTCGACGTCGCTATATGACTGAAATACTGTCGAAACGACGGTAAACTCAAATAGTCAAGTCATAAAAATAGATACTGTGAAAGAATTAAGCTTATATCTGCATCATGTATAGTACATGGGTATACGTGGTTATTTTTTACCAGTGGATTATAGATAAAGACTAACGGGTATAGGTTTGAATATTTATTTGATTTCATAGTTATTGTAATTGAATTTTCATGAACGGTGGAACAATTTAACGTCTAATAAAGTTTCTTCTCAATCCATCACTGTAAGTTTACATGTTGCTCAGGATCCAGCTCTCGTAGCTCGAGATGCGCGTGTACACATTCGGCATGGAAAGAGAGCACGAGCTGCTTCCCCATGATGTCAGACCCGCCAGAACATACTCTCCGTTCTTGTTGCAGACGAACGGGCCGCCAGAGTCACCCTAGGATAAAAGGGAAAAATGAAAAATGACTTGCACTGAGTTGTAGGATGGTTCTGTACAAAGCTAAGCTCTTCATACAGTCGAGCGGTGTCAGATTCCGTTCCTCGCCATATTTCAATATACATGTATTTAGGAAAACATGAGGGAAAGTGTGCTAAAATTAATAAAACGACACAATTCCTCAGACCCGCCAGAACATACTCTCCGTTCTTGTTGCAGACGAACGGGCCGCCGGAATCACCCTTAAGATAAAGTAAAAGGGAACAAAATGAAGAATATCTTGAGCGATATTGTAAAAAGAGCAATGTGGCGTTATTTGAGCTCCAGGTTTGACATAATCTATACAATTTCATAACTGGATTTGGTACAATCGTTAGAAAAACAAGAACTCTCTTCTGAGATATTGGAGTTGCACATTATTCAGATTTATGACAAATCGAAGAATAATATATAATGCTACAAGTGAGCATTTTATGCCACCCCCCCCCCCCCCTCCCAAAAAAAAAAAAAATGTTTAAACACTTTTTTATTATCGTAATCGGTATTATTACAATCGTTGAGAGTAATAAATGATTAGATCCCTATTAATTTATTTAAATTCAGTTGAAACAACAACAACAATAACAAAAAACAAAACAAAAACAAAACAAATGTAGATCTTCAACCTCAAAAAATGTTAAGTTTACTCTTCAGTCATTGTCGAATACCCACGGCCAATCGATAGATCATCTATAGGCTGTTGGATATTTTGGTTGAATTTGGTTGTTTTAGGGTGTGTCAAATTATGCTATTTCTTGGTCGCATCACGTTTTTAAAACCAATCATAAATGTCGTTTTAATACAGCTGCCGGACGCAGTCATTTTTTTCTGGACGGTATTCAGTACTGTATATACATTACTGTTATTAAGTCTTGTATATATATTAGTATGTCCAATTAAAATGGGTTTGCACTTCCGTTTGCGCATGTGCAAAATTGGTATTGCAGTCGAATGTAAAGTTGTGATAGTACTGTAATAGTTTTCAGTGACCGTTATTTTTCTATGTGATTGTTTAGGGTTTCAGATACGTGATTTGTGATTGTTTTAAATAGTTTCCAGTGAAATTTATCATATTTGATAGTTTGTTAGTCAGTAGATGTATGTATTTTAATGATGTTTACATACATATCGTTCATGACCTACTTATCGCCTCGCTCGTCGGTCTGGACATTGCACATTTCATATCCTCTGTATTGAGCTTGTAATTATACATAGTAGTTCAATCATTACATGATGGATAGGATAAGTAATGCGTAATGTTTATCTTGTTAATATGTAATCGTAATATAAAGAACGCATGGTGTAGATATCAATACAGTACAATTGTCTGTGTAGTGCTAGTCCTGCTGTTTTGATCAGTTTGATTATATATAGCCTTATTTACCCACGTCATTTACACTTGTTGAAATAGCTCAGTTGGTAATGGGGCCGTCACACCATGACGTTCTGGTCAGCGTTGAAGAAACGTTGGTAGTCGCCCATGGTCGCCGGGATAGCGCCAGAAGAGCGTTGTGTAAACGCTAGTGAACGTCGGTGATCGCCGGGAATCGGCGGAGAACGCTGGTCCGGAAAAAAATGTTTTGAACATGCACAAAAGTTAACCGAGCGATGCACGCGTTCGGCTATCTTTAGTAGTCGTTACTCTACCGTTACTTGGTTGTTACTAATCGTATGCTTTGCAGTGAACGACACACTGGCGACCTGTCAACGACCGCTGAACGGTCCCCTAGCGCACGCAGCGTGTGACTAAAGTGAAACGAACGTCCTTTTGGTGTCCATTGAGCGTCATTCGAGCGTTTCCCGAACGTCCATGCATATGGGTATATAAACCTCTTTTTGCTATGGTCGGACCGTCCTCATTGGGGTTTTCAGGGTGTATAGGGTCTTCAGGGGGTGTCACATGGTGCGTTACTTCTCGGATGTGCTCTTCTTCCTGGTGTTCTTTTCGTCCGAAGACATTGCTAGTGAAAGAGGCTTTGCATTCTTCTTACTTGCAGCGCTAGTAGCAGAAGCCCCCATCCCATCCCTTTTTCGTCTTGGCGGCATGATGCTGACTGTTCAAACTCACAAGAACAACTGAACTCACAATGAAATTTTCAGCGTTTTGTACCCATTCGACCGTAAAAATAACACGCCAACAAAACGCTATTCTTTCGTTATTCAAACGTTAGTCACACGCTCAACAAGCTCGTCTAACGTTGAAAAATCGTTTGTCGCTCGCCACACGTTAGCACACGCTAATGGTTTTCAGGGGTATCTTTCTTGGTCGCTGTTACACACTTCTCGTGCGTTAGACACACGCTAGTCATGCGTTAGCCACACGTTAATCACACGCCAGATATGTCATTCTCATTCTAGAACGCTCAAAAATTTGAACGATTGTAATGTTCAGAGAACGTTGACCAGAACGTCACAGTGTGACGGCCCCATAAGATCGATCGGTACTTTTTTCCCCTTTAAGAGGTCATGAGTTCTTTTCCAGCTGGGACCTTTTTCTTTTCTTTTTTTTTTAAATTCTTATTTTTTGGAAATTCTTGAATTATATTTGTATGGTTTGTTTTAAATAGTAATTTTATACATCCTTTATTTTGCTTTTGTTAATTTATATTTGCTTCCTTTTGCTTTAAACATAAAAATCAATCAAAAATAATATATATATTCCTGATTCCTAGTTAAAAAAAAAGGTTAAAAAATGACCACTCCAATGATTTTTTTACCCATGCACTTTTCATCTTAGATGTAATGTTTTCGCTGTCAGGATTCAAAGTTTAAATTTCAATGCATCCACAAGATGCCATAAAATATATGGAAAATGCTACTTAATTGGGAGTCATATTTTTAAGCCTACAGAGACTCGGGACTCGTGCAGGGAAAAATATAAGGTCAAAACAATAGAAAAGAGAAATAGAGGGGGACAATATGCTTATTATAAGCCGTCCATTAAAATATTTTGTTTTAATCTTTTCTGGTTATTGTTTACGTGACTTTCAAGCCTCCATGCCGAAGAGTGTTGCATTTAAAAGTCGCGTTTTTATTGGTCCATAATTTAACCAATAGCTACTGTATTACGAAGGTTTGATTGCCAATTTCCCTACGGCATGATATCATGTAGTGTAACGGAATAAGTCAGCCGGGGTATTTGACGATGCTCTTAAGTATGAATACAATGTATATAGAAACAGTAAATGATACAAAGACGCACCATACAAGCGGAGCTAGAGGGATCGTTGATACAAATGTGGATGCTCTTAATATTATTGCCCCACGTTGAGGAACACTGCGAGTTGGTCAGGACGGACATAGGAGCCATCTTCAGGACGTCAGACCCAGAACCGTCAGCTGATATAGAAACATATAGATCGATTCTTTTATTTACCAGTATTTTACGTTCATTTTTGACTCATGCGCAAATCTTCAAAATATTTATAATATGTGGGAACAGTCTTTATTAAAAGGGGATAACATATTTGACAATGACCATCTTAAATATTGTCGACATAAATACTTTAGTATATAACAAATAAATTTTCAAAGGAATATTATGGCGTTATCTTTTGGTTGAACATTAAAATACAGAATCTTAGCCTAGTGATATACAAAATTGTACATGGGTTGTCGAAAATATCTAATTGCAATAAAATTAGGACAGTCAATGTAAAAAGAAACTAACTACATTGGGTTTTATTTTTATGTCAAATCTCGTACCTGTTTGCTTCAAATTCACTTTAGTTCAAAATATCTTTACGGTATTAACACTATTTGTTAAGAAATGCAATATTCAAATAATGTCCACAGAAAACAAAAATTGTTGAAAAGTAGGTTTTGTCGAACTTGGACCGGAAATGTAAGAACATTATTCCATCATTAGAATAAACAAACGTACACATTGTAATGTTCGCAGAGTATCAGTAGTTTTAAATAATGCCTTGATAAGTTAAACCTCAGTAACCTTTGTAATAGTTTTACTTTGAGCACATACATTTGGCCGTATTTAAGCGACGTAATTTTAAAATAGAGAAATCGAACGTGTTAATTCACACTGAGGAAAAACATTATTAATTTTACAATTGAATACAAACAGTAGCCCAAGTGATGAGGGATAGAAATGTGTGTACTTTACGCCTATCCGAATTATTCAGCTATATTCATCATTAAGATATAAAGTGATACCAAATAAAAGGTAAGCTTAATTTAATACTAAGAAATGTATTCGACATAAAAATAGATTGACATCAGCTAGTAAATGTTATTTTCTTGGGATACATTCACACAGATCCGCTGAAAAACCGCTATACTACGCTTTACTTTTCATGGTCTTGTTTAGACCAAACCAAATATTAAACAAAATGCTAATAATTCTGAAGTACATACGTGTAAGAATATCATTACAAAACATATATCTACCTTAATGCATTGCGTTTTATTAACAGTCTAATGAAAATATATGAAGACCAAACCAACATTTCTTAAACGGCAAACATTGAAGACAGCATTAGTACCATGTGTGACAAATAGTTTCCAGAGGAACCCAAAACATGTTCATCACAAACCTATGCACTCCTATAATAACAAAAATGGTTCTTTGTTTTGCATAAATTTAGAAATTCACCATCGCTTTGACCGATAAATATCTAACGATACATATCATTATGCCAAAATTAAAAAAGAAACAAAAATGAAAAGAAAAAAAAGCAGATGTTCAAGCAGAAATGGAAGATCGCCCTGACACCCTAGAGAACTTACCGCTGGTTCTGCCCCAGCCACTGATGTAGCATTCATCAGAACTGTAGAACTGGTCACCAGACCTGGCCCATGCAACAGGCTGGACATAAGAGTTGTAGGTGGCGGATCCCGCGAGTTTCAGCACGGCGATGTCGTTAGGGATGCCAGGTGCATTTGCTTGGTAATTAGGGTGCTGCAAATACAAACTTCTGTTATAATAAAATGGCAAATGGGATGCGTTGTTTTTCATTGAAAATCTGTATACAGTGGCGTATGAAATCATTTTAGCTTCTAGCAATGATAATAACGATGAATAAGGCGATGGTCACGACAGTATTGACACCGGCGACGCTGATAAAATAGGAAAGTTCAACTCACCATTATGTAGCTGGAGACAGCGATCACTTGTTCAGTACCTTCAAACTGGTACAGGTTGTGGTCTCCCAGTCCCACACGAAGGCTGATGCCGCTGGAAATCGGTTATCATACGATTAGAATTGGCAAAGGTGATCCGATTTCTTAGAGCAAATTAAGCTAAACTTACGACATTTCATCAACACGGTGGGCTGCCGTTAGTGCATATATATCATCAGTCTTAATACCGGTACACTGTCATATTTATTGTGTTGCATTGCAAACTTCTTAGAGCAAATTTATCTAAACTTACGACATTTCATCAACACAGTGAGCCGCCGTCAGGACAACATTTGGAGCAATCAGACTGCCACCACAAGAGTGGAACCATCCTCCATAGTAAGCGCTGTAGTACTGGAGCGAGACCTGCCAGGGCCACTGTCCCACTCCCGCCTCACTTCCGCCCACAATACGGGCACCTTGCAGGGCAACTTTCGAATCGAAACCCGGAAGTGGAAGTTGTAAATCCTTTGGCGTGGCTATTTAGAGAGAGACAAACTTTATCTTCAACAGAAATAACAAGAACAAAAACGACAAAAAATTGCAAACTCTCTAATCAGGTCACGTGACTTGTGAGCGGGAAGTCGTGTTTTTGTGTAGACTGCGAAATTGCTAAAAAACAGTATTTAAGGTGTATGCCTTGTAATTCACTTCCGGTAAAGGTATATGCCTCATAACCATTAAAGCGAAGCATATAATTTCACAATATAAGCTTTTGAAATTTCAAACCATGAAAATCGTAAAGGCAAATTGACATGTTATGACATATGACAGAAATTCTTTTATTACCTCCCCTTTATAATTTTGTTGCCATGAGTTATCTCCCCTGAAAACTACAAAAAAGTGATTTTCTCCATTTGCCTTCGGTAAAGTTTAGATGTGTTCATGAAATTTTAATCAAAATCATATAATGCATCTTTTTACCGTGAGTTTTCCTCGAAAATCAAATTCAGTTTTCATATTCACAGAAACTGTATATTTCCCATAGACTTCAATGTTAACCTAATACATATTATCTCCCCTACATCTAAAAAAATTTGGAAAAACTCTCGGTGAATTCTTTTTTATTTTTGAATGTCTTCAAAGTGACAAAGTTTCATAGAAATATTTCCATCCAGTGGCAAGATATGAAATATTGGAATTAGGGGGGGCTTTATTCGCATTGTTTTATTTCCATGATGGACTTTATGTGATTGGGATAATGGATATACCTTATTTTGTGACTTATGCCGTTTAGTGAACGTACAAAAAGGAAAAATAGAAGTCCAGGTAATTGCGAAAGTGGTGGACAGGTGAACAAATGTAAACAGTTCAAACACGGATGACCGAATGGGGGTACTGATGAACGATTAGAGCTATCGGTAAGTGAAATTTTGAATGAAGTGAACTTTGTGTTTTATGTTGGTGACGATACCGAGCTATCTTTCAATAGTGATAACGTTTTTGCACCCCCCCCCCCTCTTGTAAAGTCATCCACCCAGTTCGAGACGAACGAGACTTCGTCTGTAATTGATCATGTTTCGACGGATACCAGTAACTTGTCATACTTTTCTCGCTTTACCGTTGGTCAATAGAATTGAATATATTGAAAAAAAATGTAAAAAGAATACGAAGATCTCCAATTCACAATTTGGTTATAATAAGGGCCACTCAACATTGGATGCTATGTTTATTTTGCATTCCATTGTTCAGCATTATTTAAATAGTAATAAACGGTTAGATGTTGGATTTTTATGGTATTTATATATTTATAGAAATGGCATGTGGCTTAATTATATAATGCAGGTATTAATGGCAAATTGTTGAAAATAGTTAAGCATATATTAACAATGGATGTCGTGTATTAAACATTGTAATACGTTTTCTGGTTATTTTTTCTTTTGTTCCATTGGATTGAGACATTGGGGAGGTAATGTTGCCTGTTTTAGTGTCTTTATTTTTAAATGATCTTGAATCTTATATACAAAATGGTGCAGAGTCCAATATTACTATAGACGAAATTGCAATGATTATATTACTATTTGCTGATGACATGGTTTTATTTGGTGATTCACCAGAGATCTCCAGAAACGTTTTGATTTTGATGCAAACATTTCTAAAACGAAAGTTATGTTTTTCAGGAAAAAAGGTCGTCTGTTATCATCGGAAAAGTTGACCTGTAATGGATTGAATATAAAAGTTGTAGATAAATTTAATTATTTAGGTACGGTTTTTAATTACACGGGCTCATTTGTTTCTAATACTGAACACTTGGTAGGTAAAGCTCGTAAAGCAAGGAAAATGCTATTGTACAACTGTAATAAGCTACCATTGAGCCCTAGATATTTATGTTAATTGTTCGATGCTTTTGTGGTTCATTTATCAATTATGCTTGTGAATTAACAGGATTTCTAAATCAAAAGAAATAGAAAGAATACATTTGAAATTTTGTAAAAGGATTTTAAAAGTGAGAGCTAGTACTTTAACAGCTGGTGTATATGGAGTTCTGGGCAGCATCCTCTGTATATCTCTCGTTACTAAATATATATATAATTAATGTAAAGTGGTGTAGCTCGTACTCCGATCATAAATTTGTTTCTTGTATGTACAAGTTAGGTTTTTTTTTATAAGGTCGCAAGAATTTTGGTTTCAGGTGTAGAAAAAAAATGCTGGATAACTATGGCTGTTCAAATGCTTTTGCAAATAGTATAGATGTAATGCATTTTCTTAAGTCTTTTAAACAACGTGTACTTGATTGTTATTTGCGGAATGGTGAATGGTTCAGAGTAGTAGTGTTCTAGATGAGTAAAAGTATTTTAAGTCTACTATTTGTTATGAAACTTATTTAGATATACATGTACTACCTGCTAATCTCAGACATTTTCTTACTAAAATTAGAATATCAGCTCATGAGTTAAAAATACAAACAGAAAGATTTTCTAGAAATAGTATCCAAGAGAAGAGGAAGTATGTCTAATAGCGACAGGGATATTGAAGACGTTTATCACTTTATTGTCAGTGGTCCATGTTATAACTCTTTACGTGATAAATATTTAACCCTTAACCTGTTGAATTTCTCAAATGGACTTAGCCGGCATCTTTTTCGGAACTGTCCATTATAAATTTTAGGGATAACAAAATGAAAACTTGTAGTTGGTCAGCCAACAGTAAAGAGCCTGGCTCTTAACTGGTGGAATAGGTTAGCACTTACAGTTAAGTACAGAGTTGCACAATAGACCTTCAATGTTTAAATTAGTATCTTCGTTACAGTCTAACAATAGAGATGTTTTATCTGGCATTGCTAGATTATTCCTTCTGAACTAAAACTTAGAAAATCCAAATTATGTCATAACAGATAAGTTCATTCTCTCAAATACTTGTCTTTATTATTTAAGTACTTAATTGCTTGTCCATTAAATCAGATATGGATAAATAATAATAATGATAATAATGGAAATTGATTATATATGTATTTATATGAGATTGCTTGCATGACATGTGATATTTCTCTATTGTTTATTTTTGTAAAGATGGTGTACTACGTACAAATCTTGAATAGCTATTCTGTTCTAAAAATTGTAAAAGAAATCGAAATCAACTGCTGACAGTAGCAAATGATTAATGGTAGATTTAATATTATGACGCAAAATTGCGTGGCGCTTACATCTAACGTCACATCCGTGTTAGAGCAATTCGATCGAATAAATATTTCATCAACATACGTGTATATCAAAAAACATGTGAGTTTAAGCAGTGCATGACTGTTAATACTTGTATTTTAATTATTCTATCATTATAA
Organism: Solen grandis; assembly: GCA_021229015.1. NCBI lineage: Eukaryota > Metazoa > Mollusca > Bivalvia > Adapedonta > Solenidae > Solen > Solen grandis. The sequence continues at coordinate 58,744,730 of CM037790.1, forward strand.
AGTAATTTATTGTATTTGAATTAACCTTTACAATGCTATTGGCACATGTGACTGCTTTTGCGACCAGTTTAGACCAAGATCAGCCTGCACATCCGTGCAATCTGATCATGGTCTGCACTATTCGCTATTAACTCAATGGATTTTTTGCAAGCACCACCATAAACAGCTAATGGTATTATCCAAAATTACGAAAGGAAAAGTTCATTTAAGAAATTTAGCATAGTATAAGGGTTAAACACTGTGCCAATATCCTTTTGAAACTCGCTTATATAGATTAATATAGCTGGCTTTAGTAAATACTACATCGATTACTATAATTACTGACATAGTTTGTCCCTTCCTTTTTTATTTATAATTTTAATCGATTATTTTAAAACCTGATAGCGTCTTTTCCAGCATCTGTGTTGTTTAAAGGGTGTGTGATATGTTGAAAATTGCCATTTAAATCTAGGCAATATACTATTCCCTGGACGTCTACTTGCAAAATTCACACCTAATTAGTAGATGGAGTATAAACCTGTAATTTACTGAATATTCATCTGAAGATTATTTAGAATAAAAAAGATAAAGGTTGAAATAAAAACCAAATACCTCTGAACTAGTAAGGAATCTAGTGTCAATAGAAATAAATCGGTAGCACACGTTTGGTTTTCATTTTTAGAACCATCAAACAATACGAAGATCAAGTAGCATTTATTTTCTAAAACTTATCTCCCACGTGTATTATCCCTGCTTGATGATAATATCATGAAATAATATCATAATTTATTGAAAACAGAGCGACATATTTTAGCCGTTCTTATAAATAATAAAAATCCTTATATTCCCTGGTCTTTGATAATATGACAACTGCCACTTTACCTCAAAATTGCAGGAAATCAACAACTACAAATCTCATAGTGGACCCCTTAATCCCCTCTACCTAATCAGGCCTGGATTTTGCAAGTAGACGTTCAGGAATATTGATTTATACCATGTACATCATCAAGTGTATAAACATTCAATATTTTGAAGCATAATATATATACATATATATATTTCTCATCAAATTTCACCAATTACACTCCAAAGTATAATAATAACATGCTGCCACGTAATAAAATAATTCTTTGTGCATGTAGCAATTCTGTTTTATAAATGGGACACACACACACCACACACTCTCCTATATATTTCAATTAATAAAGAATAATCCCCATACGTACCGTATAAAACAAACAACAAAAATATTGTATACAGTATTAAACAAACTGAAAAACTTATTCAGTGGTTTTGCGTTTTCCACTCACATAATATGTCCATTCCTTAGATATGAGTATTTTTAAAGAATTTTTTTATCAATTTATGGTCATGATCTTTAAAGTTATTGTCAAATTGTTTAATTTCTATGAACTTTGAAGACATGATTAAAAACATCATTTTATACAGTGACTATTCTAATGTAGAAACTTTGCTGTAAATACGTATAAATGATCGCGGGCCCGTCTTCAAACTTATTTTCTTGAAAACAATGCTTTTCTTAAATCTAAAATTTCAAGAATTAGCTAGCTCCGCCCCGACTCTATAAAAATAATGTTATTCATGCAGATCTCGCAAAATTTCTTTAGTATCTTTCAGTCGATGTGTACCTAAAACAATCAATTGATATATATATATATATATATATATATATATATATATATATATATATATATATATATATAAAGTTTTAAAATAATTTCGGGTCCCATTTCAACTATAAAACTGGGACATATTGTAAGATATTACTCGGCATTTCGTTAGCTCGTTCTTATCGATTACTCACCGAGCGCCGTAGCGAACAGACAGACACACAGTAAACTCAGCATGACTAAACCCGTGGTTGGTTCACTTCATGTAATTGTCCACCGATGGTTTTGCCGTTGCGATCAGTTCTCGGCCTTTTATATCAGAATAAATGTCATCACTGGCATCTTTATTGGCACCGTAAATTCAGCCAACTTTATCAACCACGATGGATAACAAAGGAATTCTTGTATTATCTATCTGAGTTACCTATGCACACACAAAAACCTCAAAATACTTGGACCATAAAATAATTAAGCCGAATTCCACCAGTAATCTGGACCAAAAATAGCACTGGGATCAGTCACGAGGCTAGTCATATTTTCTACAAACATCAAGCATCCTTGACTGGCCCTCACATGTTGAGTTAGCAGGGTCGATGAATTGTAAATACCGTTAATCGTCTCTGTTGTTTCTGGACATACTTCTGTGTTTCTGTGATGAGACGAAGTTTTGTCCGTGTTATAGAAGAACACGATATATTTTTTTTTTATATAGGAAATGATCTAGAATTACGACAGAAGTATGATCAACAAACATATTGAAAACATTATCAAACTAAAATCTTTTGCTCTCATTTTATATACTCATAACTTTACACGTTGCATTTAATTGCAATTAGTTGTGTGTTATATGCACACTGTATGTATGTATATATGCACACGGTATGTATTTATATATGCACACAGTATGTATTTATATATGCACACGGTATGTATTTATATATGTAGACGGTGTGTATTTATATATGTACATGGTATGTATTTATATATGCACACGGTGTGTATTTATATATGCACACAGTATGTATTTATATATGTAGACGGTATGTATTTATATATGTACATGGTATGTATTTATATATGTAGACGGTATGTATTTATATATGTACATGGTATGTATTTTATATGCACACGGTATGTATTTATATATGCACACGGTATGTATTTATATATGCACACGGTGTGTATTTATATATGCACACGGTATGTATTTATATATGCACACGGTGTGTATTTATATATGCACACGGTATGTATTTATATATGTAGACGGTATGTATTTATATATGCACACGGTATGTATTTA
>CM037790.1:58747742-58797742 GCA_021229015.1 Solen grandis
TTAGTTTGTATTCCTACACCCATGTTTTCTTAAAACAACAAAACAACAACAACAACAACAGTTGAGGTTCGGACCTATTTAGCCATCCTCATCACTTTTTGTAATGACTATTTTTTAAATTGCATTTTTGATGCTTAGCACCATTGTTTTTTCTTGTCCTTGATTCGTCATGTTGGTAGACGTTGCTTAAATGTATAATTCATACATGTACTTTTTCTTGTTTAATGTACATGTACGTTTTTTTTAATGCATGGCCATATTGCACACTGACATAAATCTGTCTATTTCTATCTACCCTGTATCTGACGGTCTTATTTAGTTGTGTGTGGCTCACAATTATCATTCTGAGGGTCCATTTTTTTACATTTAAAACCGAATAACCTCTTTATATTTTATGAATTATCGAACGATTGAAAAGAATTCTACAACACAGGTATGCTGAGTTTCAGACAAAGCGTTGAAAACTTAATTTTGAGTAAATAATAAATAGTTACGGGAAACAATAATTGTATGTAGCATAAAAGCACAAAAGAACTATTTTCCCTGTGATGTTGCGTAACTTTTACTTTACCATGCGAAGGAGATACAAAGGTGGCTCGTGCCTGAATTTTGATGGTAAATGTGCAGGTTTTGGTTATTTAGTGGTGTAACAATAGTCCATAAAGAATAATAGAAATCTTTAACTCCAATACAAATCCGCACAACTTACTAATAATCACATCAAGCTATCTCAGATACATCGAGATACCTCCAGGGGTTATTTGTTTTCTATGGAATGGCTGGTACCTGTATATATCTGCTATCAGAAGTTATTAAGGACACAGTATGGAACCACTTATTTGCATCTATAAATAGAAAATGTGCCATCGCTCGTTAGTACAAATCAAAGCGCTGATTGTGCTAAGAGAGCAGTATTGTCGCATTTCTTTTGTTTATCAAAGTAACTTTAATAGACGGGGGTCAAATTTCGCGCATTGCCAATAACCCCGCTTTAACGTCGCGTTAACATGGTCATTACCAGAAATTAAAGATGAATGCGCCATTTGTTTAATCAGACTGTTAACAATTGGCACATCGCCACTCTTACTCTCCCTATTTCTATAACCTACAATGAACTATCCTTTATTATTTTATTATAAGTTTGATATTTGGCAAAAACTAAGTTACACTGTTCGTCAAACCCTCTTCATATGAGACACACACAACTTCAGTGCTTTTAGCGCTTTGATCATCCCGTCGAAACGGAAGCGTATAAGTTGTAAGAACTTGTTTCAAATTTAACTAAACTATGGTAATATAGATAGGTTTAAACCAACATCACCAATACCCACACTGACTACTACTACCACCTAGTTAACTTGACGCCAAAACAGGTATAGCCACACCCCAAATATTTTTCAGAGGTTGTTGAACTACAGTAACTGAGGTAACCACTGAAAGCAAGATTCACGTGCATTTCTTTGTCGAAGTTTTTTTCAGCTTTTCACTGGTTAAACCAATATGCATATTCATTTCGGGGCATTTTGGCGTCATGTTAATTTCGGCATGACAACTCCAGACGGCAATGAAGACAATAATTTATCATCAGTTACTAAAAATAGCACTGGCCAATACGCCGTGTAATCTCGCGAGATCACTGCTTACAAAAACGTGTTAAGCGTTTACCTGACATTGATCATCCAAATGTTGATTAAACGCATTGACTAACTAGCAGATATAAATCATTAATCTCATTAGAACATCACATGGAATAAATTAGCGAAGTTTTTTTCCCTTTGGACTTATCATCCCTGCTACTTTTAAATTCATCACAAATCTTTGATCCAATCTATATCAAGAGAAATCAAGATACAGAATTCATTAAAATGTGTTAAAACCAATTTTCGAGAGACGGGGGTATATCCTAAGAAAACAAAATTGATTTACCAGGACTAAGTTGTTGTAAACTTGATTGATAATAAAAGAGTTCAGTATTAATCGTGCAATGAGTAGAGTCAATAACATTGGGTGATCATCAACTAATACTCGTAGTAAAAATAAAAGGTGAGTTGGTATTCTACTATAGTATTTAGGTTATATCAAAACAGGAAAGGGGGCCCGAAAGACGAGTTGAAGAGTCAAAACCATTAAAAAAAGTTCTAAATTTATGAAAAACAAGTTTCTTGTGACAAATACCCAGCGGTTTGATTCTCAAAAATAGTAAACATTCATAATTCATTCATGATGCAATAATATTACTCAAAGGTCAAGTATCTGGTTCCCAAAATCAACAAGTCCGGTTGGATTTTTTTTATTTATATCCCTTTGCATTGTAAAATCTGCATTTCATAAATAGGCTATATGCTGTTAATTACCCTAAATAATAATAATAGTAATAATAATAATACAGTAATAACGATAAAAAACTACACACACAAAAATACATCGGTATCTCTCGGGAATATTGAAATATACCGTCATCATCGTCGCTGTCGTTTACATCATTATTATCATCATTACTGATAGCTTCATTATCATTGTTATTACCTTTCTCATTATCTTCGTCATCAACGTTATTCTCGCAACGTTTGATCATGACGTCAACCATTTACATCAGCTGAAATATTTTATATGACTTTGATTTTTCATTGTTCACTTTTATGTCTATTGGAACTTTTATAATGATAAAACCGCCATGTGTGACAGAAAACAATGACAAAATAGCAGAGAACACTTCAAAATGATCAAATGATTTCGCTGTGGAGTTTAGCCATAACAATAATCGCCAGTGGAATATAAAATGACGGTTTTAATCAATAGTGTTGCCTTGATGCATCAAAAATCGTTGGACATCTGGAAATCGGAAATTTCTGTTTAGATAACTGTTGGACAGACTATCATTTTACAATTGATTCAAGATCGCCGGAGTCGGGGGAACATTGTTTAGGGGCGTAGATGAAACAAAAGTTGTTACTGAAACAGTTTAACTCTGAAACAAAATGGGACACCGTATTGTAGCAACGGAAATGAAATTCAGATTAGTAGGTAAGGGAAAAGCAACGTCAAAATCTGAACATTTTTTGTTAACTTTAGACGACTAGGAAGGAGTAAATTAACACCTGCAAGAGTAATATTAGAAATAATGCAAAATAAGACAAAGATTTTGTGAATAGTGAGGATGTCATTTTTTTAAAAAAGTTATAGAACCAATGTTAAATATTAGAATCGATATTATGGCATATAAGCCCTTTTCAGGATTTACATTTTTGAAAGAAATTATTATCAAAACTTGAGGTTGCATTTAGTATTGTGTTCATTTTCTTATATTATACTCGCGCCAATCTTTTCTGTAATAAAGCAAAGTACATAAAAAGAGTATATTTTAAAACATTTCTAAAACTCTCTTTCGTAATATCGAAATATCTGTTCCCCATGTCGACAAGTTTCAGACAATGGCAGGCCTGCCTTCTGGATAAAGATACACTGCTGTCACACTGTGTTCAAGTGACATGCTGTCAACCTCAGTCACATTGGCTTGACACAGTCTATCCCTGAATGCAGATGGCCAAAAGTTTAATGCACTCTATATTAGCGACGTCAAGCTAATTACAGATGGAGGAAGACCCCGAATGCACTAAGGCATTCGGGTAAACCACTGACTTACCGCAAGATGTCAAGAAGAAACGGCGGACGTTGATTTTCGATTGAAAGAGAGACAAAAAGTAATATATATACGTAATCTCGATTCTTCGTATCTTAATTACTTCTAGAACTTGTTAAGCATCATTAGAAGGTGTCATCTTTACACTTGCACAATCAAGTTCCTAATTTAAACAAAGTATATTTGTCTCTTCTTTTTAATTAACTTTTTGAATCAGTAATGGTCTTCAACGTGGAAATAGTTAAGGTTGCATGTTAATTTCACAGTGACGATATCAACACGATAAATAGCGGGAAATTTGTCAAATACCTGCATCGGAATCGCCTTATCAAGCTGAAAATGAATTGCAGGCCTCCGCGGACCTTAGTTAAATTATATTCATTGGTTTTGTAATCCTTAATAATAAGATTTATTATTGAAATTCCCACCAGAATTGCAAAGGACAAAAACGGACCATATTTATATGAATAATGAACCGTGTGAAAGTCTCGTAACAACGTATTTGCGTGTTCGCCATGTGAGGGTGTTTCAACCTTATAAATTACTTACATAACTAAACAGAAACACGTCCAATTAGTGCATCTATCTCTCAACATGTCTCCTTTATGAACTTTTAACGCGCTCTAAATGCTGATTACTTTGTAAAATATAATTATTTTTCACATTTTCACAGGCGTTGCCGTCTTAAGCGCTTGAGGTCCCGGCCTGCACATCATTCCTAGAGAAGACTTTTTCCAAGTAAAAAAAAAAAAAGAAAAAAAAATGCATTTAAACGTGCGAGGTCGTTGAATATTTGACATTTTATTTTCCGGAAACCCACGAATGAGCATCCTAGACGCCCCCCCCCCCCCCCAACACACACACACACACACACGCACGCACACACACTCACACACACACACACACACACACACTTAGCCAAAGCCTGCATATCAATTTAAGCCAAGATACATACAGCGTTTCTTTTAAAATTTCAATGAAACAGACAAGTACGTATGTACTGAATAATTACTGCTTTTGATAACAGTTAATAAATAAGTAAATAGATATATGTATGGAGAGAGGGTAGTTCTAATATACGGAAAAAGAGATATAAAAATATGTATTTACTTAAAGTCTGATAGATAATCATTAATGATAAGCAACATCATTCACCGTGAAATAATGGATGTTATCATTCTCACGACAAGCAAACTGGCATGATTTCCAGTGCCAAAGCTGGGTTCTAACATAATCATAAAATACGCCATCTGTATAAACGTCGTGATACTGTATAACGGAGGAATCTAATCAAAACGAGAAAAAATACATTTCAGAATAATTCATTGCAAGACCGGATTTATTTTTGTCATGAAAAATGCAATATTACATGCCGTGACGTCACTGTTGATCAAAACAGACGCCGTTTAACATATGTTGTATAGTCATCTATTAAAACTATTTCCACACAAGGCAGGGGTATCGGTAAGATTAAACTTTAGTCATTTTACAGCAATTACGAAACAGGTTCTCACAACTTATTGATATTAATCACATTCGATGGATCTAGTGGCGGCTTATGTGGTCATTATTGTGGGAGGAAATCGGAGAACTCGGAGAAAACCCGCGTGTCTTGATGGGCGACCAGCGTACGCTCTAACGTACCTGATCAGGAATCGAACACGGGACGCATCGGTGAATACCACTACGATATCAATGGTATTGATATATTCTCTACATGCCACGTATAAAGTAAGACTTGGGTGTATGTGTCATCTAGAGGTAGTGTACATTTAGAATTTAGGTAAAGTCTCTGTAATGGTTCCGCTATGTCTTGCACAACTTAACCTCTACCAAGATAACCGAGGAACCCTAATGAATCATTAAGAAACATTGGTTATCTCCGTAAAAGGTCATGAGGTCGCAATGTAGCGAAACTATTACAGGGACTTTACCTTAAATCGGAGGCTGGTAAAGAAACAATATCTCGAAATGGTAATACATAACGTTACTGTGAAATATTCAGAAAATTCTGAATATCAAAACGTTACATATAATGCAATTTGAGTTCCATTTCAGGAGACCAAAGTGAAATTGATCGGTGAACCAACCTTATGGTAAATAATATGCCAGAAGCATACGAAAACGTTTATGTAAATACAGAACGCCAACCACAGATTACAAACCGACGTAATTGATACTGAAATTGAATTTATTTGTATAATGCAAATCCTGAAATTAATGATATTGGCCGTCTGTTCAAACAATATTAAAAGTTAATGCTAATACGCAAATAGCATTATGACAGGCAACATGTCCTGCGATATGTTAAATCAAATGTATCCATTGACAATCGCATTTTTGCAGTTTAATTTATTACCTCATTCTGCGGCCATTTTTTATTGACATTCAAGCGACAGTGTTTTGTGTTCCGATTTCCGAAGAACTGAAATACATTCAAACACGACAGTGCCAAGTTGTGCAATCTATTATCCTGGTAATTAAATGTACTAGGAGGCTGTTTATTGAGTCAGAAAATTAAACAAACTATTGTCTGTACATAATACCTTGCCTTAAAGCCCTTCGGCGGTACAATCAGAGAATTCTAAAAGGTCTTCCGTATGACAGGAGCAATTTCAGTGTCAAGCACAATGGGCAGCAATCTCTGAGATTAAGGTGTCGAGGCTGCGAATATCTGTGACGAACAAGAACTAGCAGTTAATTATATTCACCTTTATTTTTGTGAAATATTGCTTAACAATTACACCGCTGTATTCGAAAATGATTCGTTTTAAGGTTAATCCAAAATCTTGCATACTTAGCGCTAACTGATATTTTAAGACGTAGGAGCAAATTTCATCATTTTTTTTTTTCAATTAGAATACCAATTTTTTAATTTCTTGATAATTACTATTACTTATTAATTTTAAATTATTATTTATGTCGACTTTTCATATACTTGAATATTTGACGAAATAGGAATGAAATAATTCATCTCCAATCTAATTTAGAATTTAGGTTTTGTGTTTTTACATCGACTGGGAAACAATTTACAGTTCCTGCTTTGGACCAGTACTTGGTTGCCTTTTAAGGTCATGAAAAATCCCCAAAGCCTAATGGGTTCGAACCCACAACCTTCGAATTCGCCGTCGGGTATGTTACCGCTAAACCACAGCGCCCTTTAGTAATTGGAGACGAATCTACAACTATTTTCTAGTCAGATACAACACTGCTTAAATGCATTGCAAAACCAAAGACAGCCGGCTTGATATCACAAACACATGTCAGACAATTTGCATGGTGACACAGCACGTGTCAGACAATTTGCATGGTGACACACCAAGACAAGTTATTGCTTCCACCAGCAATGCTATAAACCAAGCGTAGAAACAATTTCCAGTATTAATATCCCTGTGTTTATATCTGTTTTTAAACAGAGAATAATTGACAACTTCAGACAACAATGGTTTTCGAACGTCTCTAGGAATAATATACTCAATGTATTTTATTGTCATTTGAAAACTGATTTTACATATGAATCATATCTTTCAAAAGTAACCTCATTTTGTCTCCGTCAGCAGCTAACGATAATTCGTATTTCAGCGAATTCTTTACGATATAATTCCGCTAGGTATCGTGACAGGTTAGCAAGGCAAGAGCGTTTCTGTCAGCTGTGTTCTACTAATCTCCATATAGAAGATGAGTTTCATTTCATCCTCCAATGTCAATGTTTTAGTGATATACGTAAACGATTTATTAATCGTTTTTATTTTGTGAGAATTCGTAGACTTGCTTAATTCTACAAGTAGGAAAACTTTATTGAACCTTTGTAAATATATTAAACTAGCTCACAAAAGGAGAGAAACTATAATACTATCAGACCATGTTGCAGTTTAACCATGCATATATCTTTACATAAAAACTGTATATGCATTGTAAAACCTTTAAGAAGATATTTTAATTTTATAATAGCCATACCTCCAGTGCTTTATACATAATATTGAAATACCACACCTTTTCAGGCTTTTTCGCATTTTAACTATTTTTTTTGTCTGTATTGTATTAACAAAGTTCATTATAACATTAGTATTATTTTTAATATTATTATAATCATCATCTAAGTTTTACTCCATCCTCCTTTTTTGCTGTAATGGCCAGTATTAGATTAAGTAGGTATCTGTATAAATAGAAAATACTATTTCATGTCATGTTAATCTACTTAAGTCTTAACTCTTGTTATACCTTGAAAATAATTTATTTTTCATATATGTATATGACGATGTACTGTACAGTATAAGTCGAATAAATGTATGTTCTGTTCTGTTCCTAATCTGGTATGAGAGTGTTTGAGCACGTAACCGTATATTTAGGTAGTTACTAATAAAATAATCCGACCAGCATTTTGAAGTTGGTGTTATTGTACATTCGGAAGAGTCACTGTAAGTGATTAACTTCCGTTGAACCAGACGGAGAATTTGTTCAGTAATTATATTTCATGTTGTTATCACTCAAATGTGAAGGAAGACCGATAAATCTGGAAATCGATGAAAAATGTGCCATTGCAGTATGGGTGGCTTGAATAATTTATAAAAACTGCTTTGGGAATGAACGCTCTGTTGACAGTATCAGAGACAAAAGCAGACGATTCAGTAAATGACTGGTTAAATTATGTAGACTTTTTGCTTTTATTTACTTTCGTGTTAAACGGATACAGCTAGGACCGTATCAGCGGTTAAACTGTCTATATCCCTAGGTTTACTGGATAAAACCATTTACCTAACCGGAGACCAGCTTGGCTTTTGTCTCACAAAACATGACACATATCAAAGCGAGTAATTAAGCTTTTTTTTTGCTTTATCTTTTCTTTGATCTTCACTTTTTTTGCTCTGTCCCTTCTAGTATTTCGTCTTTGGCTGGTTTTATGGTAATTTAATTTATGATTGATGCCGCTATAATTGTCATTTAGGAACTTTATCTACATTAGAAAAAATATGGTGCTACTTTACTGAGTTGACCATACGATGTACTAAAGTAAAATGGTACCTCACCCAGTGATATCATCCTGTTACATGGTCAACTGGTAATTTACTGCTATATTGAGTTATATACCAAGATGGTTTTAACGGTCCCCACCCCCCCCCCCCACACACACACACAAATACTCCCCCGCCCCACACACCGTGACAATATGAACGTGTTGATACCACTCGGGCACATGTCCCGATTGTGTCAACCAGATTTCATGTATTCTGTATCAATACTGCAACTGTATAATATATTGACTGAAAAATAATTACTGCCTACTAACTTGCATGTGGTATTTCGGCCATATTACTTTATTGTAAATGTCATCTTTTTTTTCTTTTTTTTTTTTTGCTACAAAAGAAAATAAAAATGATACGCACCACGTGAGTGAATAAGGGCGCGCTGCGAGTGCATTGTTTGTTTGTTTTTTGTGTGAATTTAAACACCTTTTCTCCATTATTTCTTTTCAAAGAGAGAGAGAGAGAGAGAGAGAGAGAGAGAGAGTAAAATTAGTAATAAATTAGAAATAATTGCTGATGCACTTCAGCTGTTATTTTTGTTGTATTTTATTTTTTTGTAATCAGATAAAGGTGTTCTCTATTAAAAATCAAAAGTTGAATAATTCCTAAGTGATAATCCGTATGCTAAGAGCTCTATAGGCTCTGGGGCTTGCCAAACCTGAGTGTAGAGTACTCAAATTAAATGCAAAATTTATTGAAAAGCCATCTGATTATAAGAATAGTGATATGAGAAATATACCGGAATATATTACTTGATGCCGAAAGCTTTTTGTACCTACGTCTCCCATTGTTCCTATCACCCAAGGAATGAAATCGTAAGAAGCAGGTAGGGAATGGGAATTGATCCCTATCGGAGTTTTTAAAGCGGACATTCAAGCCCCATGGCTACCGGCTTGATGCCTGATAAAAAAAATAGACTGAGGTCTGATAAAAAATAATGTAAATTTACCGCTAGTTAATATCCACATTATTATTTAGGATTAAGAGATTGGGGTTTCATGTTTTGATATTTTTAAGTCTTATAGACTGTATTTCAGTCATTTAGGGACTAAGACAACGTGAGACAGATATAGAGCTGCAGTATCACGCTATAGATATGTGGCATGATACCACGCCCAGTCACATTATCCTGACACCGGGCCAAACAGTCCTAGAATTACCTGTATATTTCGAGCGCCAAGGAAGGGAAATACCAAAATTATATGTAGTTATGTATTAATAAGGTATCCAATATCTACAAATATTTTTCATTTTGAAAGAACATTCAAATATTAAGAAATCTGAGTCTACGAGTACCATAATTATACTGACAATATAACCATTACTTTTCGCGGGGGATTAATTTCCGTGGAATTTAATTTTGGGTTTCATCCGCGAATATCAACCCAATTGAAAAAGTCGGGGGGGGGGGGGGGGGTCGGTGGCTATTATTCCAAATTAATTAATACTACATATAGACCTCTTGTTTTTTTTGTTTTTTTAGAAAATGAATCCAACCACGAAAATATACAACCACGAAATTATGTGATACACAATAATCAACGAAATTTATTGTCGACGAGTAAAAGTGTCCGCACAGTATACACAAACGTTTTGTGAATTAGGAATCTATGTTGGACTGATTGCCGTTGCTGAAATGACGAATAAAATGATATTCAAAACTAAATGCCAGGAATATCTTATGGGTATTGACGATCTCCTCCGAGGCTCTGAAAAAATGGCTGCAGACAAAGCCGAATTTCAAGGACGTGTCTAGACAGAATTGTTAAAAAAAGCTATAATTGGTACAATGTATACAAATGTGTTAGCTATTGAATACTCCTGTGTAGGTTGCATGTGAATCTGGCACTCAATATACGATATGGTTATTCATTTTTGTGACACGTAATGTCAATAATTGTTTATCCAACTTTATAAAATTGATTATGACACTTCGTTTTGAACGATATTGTAAAGCCTTTGTATTGTGTTTTTTATGGGAAGGCCTTCGGTGCTCAGTAGGTGAGGAGTGTGGGGGGGGGATACACCAGGAAATGACGATTTTTCAAATGAAACAGATTGGAATTAATGGAAACGGAGCTTTTAAAGGTTAGGTGAGTCAGTGTTGCGACAATGAGGTTGTAGACGAGAAATATTATCTCAACACAACATGGGTTGCAGTGCAAACAACTTCATTTACAATCATTTTAACTCGTTAAGAGTTTTGAAAAATGTCGGTACGCTGCGTTGTATAAATACATGTAATTACAAACAGTTGTATAATAGTCCTTAAAATATATGTGGTTGATGTTATAGTATGGTTCTTTTATTGTTATTAACGGCGGCGAATGGAATGTAATCAAGTATGTGGAAAGATCAAATGCCTGCTGAATTGAGAACTATGTTGGTTTGAGATTTGAAAAACATATCTGTAATCAATTTGTGATATTATGCCCTACAGAAAAATAAATAAATATATATACATATATAAAATATCATTTAGTACCTCTCGGGCATTAAAAGTCGTGGGTTCGAGTCCCGACAGGGTCAATCAAGTTCATCATGTGGGGAAGCCATCCAGCTGGCTTGCAGTAGATCAGTGGTTCTACCTGGTGAATGTCTTTGTGCACTCTGGGTTCTCCACTTGTTGATAGTTGGACGTCGCTTGATGACTGGAATACCGGTCCCTGTGACCTAGTGGCTAAAGCATCCGCCTCGGGATCGGGAGGTCGTGGACTTGATCCCCGGTCACGGCATACGAAAGTCGTATTAATGGTACTGATATAGCTCCCTTGCATGGCGCTCAGCATATAAGGGTAGTTGCAGGACTGGTTGGCCCGGTGTCAGGATAATGTGACTGGGTGTGGTATCATGCCACTTGTCTTTGGCAGTGTGGCAGCACTATTTATATCTTAAGTAGACATAGTCTCCAAATGATTGAAATACCGTTGATGGGAAGCTAAATGCGACAAACATAAACATGTCCGAAAACTGTCGCAGGAACGGTAAACACAAACACAACATCAACAAAAGATAGACTGCCTAGACTATGCATTCGTATTACATGTATCACCTGTTACGTTTACCATCCACAATATATCATGAATACAAAACATTGCGGGCATTCGTGATGCTGACGTAAGTTCAGCAGAGGACAAAAGTATGATGAAGAGTCAATGTGAATTATTGTCAAAGTTATGTCATCTTTCCAATCATGCAATGTGTGACCATGTTTTCTTAAGACCCTGCTATCTGAACTGAATAGTGTATATTTATATACCAGAAGCTGTTTGAAAGCGGCATGTTCTAAACTTTTGCGCTTATACTTTTCTCGGTTACCACCCCCCCCCCCAAAAAAAAAAAAAAAAAAAAAACCCCAAAACATTACCCAACAACAACAAAAACAAACAAAACAACTGAATGAATTATCACATTGATAAGCCCTAAAATGGAATGACAGAGCACACGTACGTGCATCTTATATATTGTATATAACGGTTATAAAATTAATGCACCGTGGTCATTTAGTACGGTAACCGTTACGGTACCTGTAAGGGACTCGGAGGCTGGTTCGAACCCTTTTAATGGCAAGCATTTTCATGGCATTATAAGGCGCAAAGTACTAGTCCAACACATGAACCACCAAATGCTATTAGTAAAAAGTAAGTTCTTGTTTCCAAAAACGACGAATAATAAAATAAAATATTAAGTAATTATTATCGATAGCCGGCCCTAGTGTTGATCACCATATTGCTTTACTCATAAGTTTGTTATCTGTACTTCAAACAATTAATATTTCAAATATAATGGCGTCGTAATCACTAGATGTAAGCTTTATCATTGAACAGTGAAATTACGCCTGAGAGACTATCCTAGCACCAGGAGTAATTCGTCGTATTATCTCAGTCCCTGTGTGGAGAAATGATAAGAAGGAAAAATGCGAAGTTATTATTCTTCCCCATAAGCCAAAGATTTATAGCATTTTAACTGTATGTGTTAGACACACGCAGGCACACTACGAGAGAGAGAGAGAGAGAGAGAGATTTGGACTACAGATATAAAGTATAATAGTAGAAAGAAAAAAGAAAAACACATGAAGATTATGAGAAATACTGCCAAGTAAAAAGGCTGATATACATCACAGTTTATGAAATTGGAGCGTTCGGCATTAAAAGGGCGGTAAATTGCTACCTTATGAAGGGCTGATCACATTAAACTAACGGTTATTGTATGTAACTAACGGTTTCAGGCTAAGTAAATACAAGGAAGTTCAATAAAGGAATTCAATAAAGGAAATGGATCTTTTTTTTTCTCCGAGGAGCGATCACCCGTACATCAAGTCCATTTGCGTGGACATGATACATTTGTGAAGGAAAATAGTCTCGGTTGTCCGCGCCTTGCGATTTTATTTACCTCATGATGTCGCCATTTTTGATATACGTGTTCAGATATTAGCATCAATTCCATCAAATCCATGCATATAACTTAACAATGAAAGTTTTTTAAATGCTAAACAATGGAAATTTTAATTGAAATTTGTCAAGTTGTATAGTGGAAGATATTTTTTAAAATCATCTCTCCTTGATTTTTTCCTTGAGTTACCCACCCTTCCCCTGAAAACTAAAAGAAGTGACTTTCTCCATTTTCCTATGGTGAAGTTTTTTTTCTCATGAAATTTGTGTCATATAAAACGTCTTTCTATTGTGAGAAATTGTTTATTTCGCATAGGCTTCAATGTTAATTTGAATACAAATTATCCGCCTCCTCAATTGAATACTATGTACTTAAAATATCACGGTGAAACATCTTTACTTTTGAATGTCTTCAAATTGACAAAGATTCATAGAAACATTACCATCCAGTGGCAAGTTATGGAATATAGCTATGAGGGTCCTAGTACCTTAAATTAAAAACACACAAACATATATTTCCTGTAAATATTAATAGTAAGTCTAGGACGGAATTACTTTCAGCCTCCCGAGACTTGCGGTTAACCGCGCATTTTAGTTTTCAACATTAACTCTCGAAAGTTGCCACTTTATTGTATAATAAAAAAACAAAACAAAAAGGAAAGTAATTATAATAAATCAATTTACCGGTAATTAAGTGCATTAAAAGGAATGCGAATTACGTATTATAAGTTATATTACAAAGTATTATATAATAGTGATTTATACGTTTGAGATGACAAACACACTTTACAGATTTCTACGATTTTGTGAACAAATTAAGAATACTAGTGTAAATGGTATATCTTAAACATTCTGCAAACCACGGTCAATACCCGAGCTGCACAGAGAACATTGGTTGCCCTGGTGTCATGATGATGTGACTGGTTGTGATACCACGCTACATGCCACGGCGTGATACTGTGGCAGTAATATATCTGTCACAAGTACATTTAGTCTCCAAATGAATAGATTACTGTTGGCGGGACGTAAAATCTAAAAAATAAAACACACACACACACACACACACACACACACACACACACAAAGAAAAACAACAACAACAACAAAAAAAAAAAAAAAAAAGAACAATAAAGAATCCATGCTTGCATATCCGAGCCAATTCCCATGCTGTTCATGATTACAAACAATACGCATATCAAATACTAGACTATGATATCAACCGACACATTTGCTTTGTAATGGAGCCAAAATGCAACAGAAATGAAGAGCAGACGACAAATTTCATTGCTTTCAACCTAAACACTTTAGATCTAAACAGCAACTTAGGCCAAAATCTGACAGCTCCAATAAGAACGCAAGTAGAAGATTATCTTATATTTGAAGGAAATGTGATAGGTGTATAAGAAAATATAATTAAAGACTTCTGTCTCGAATTCAACTGACGATTCTCAGAGTTAAGTAATACTTATATACTTAAATTAGGTAGAATCTTATATCGCCAGTCATGCTTTATGAAATATCCAAGTGCATGTTTAAGCTAACAGGATTTATTAATTTAATAACTAACAATACTTTATTAACCCTTTCCCTCATATAGACTCATTTTGACGCACTCAATAGGTACCACATAAAGTCTGATCTGCAGAAAACCACAGTTAAACCTTACCAGATTTAATTACAAAATCCTCGTTTCCAGACCACTGAGGAGCAGCGAACAGCATAAAACCTGATCAGCCTGCGAGTTACTCGCAGGCTGATCTGGTTTTATGTTGTTCGCATAGGTCTTTTCATGGTATCCACTATGAGGGAAAGGGTTAAAATGAAATTGTTCGGTAATATTATTTGAGAAACAGGGATAAACATGTTCATCCCTAAGTATTTAAGAATAATTTAGCGCTTGGGATCCACACCTAATATTGAATAATTCAAACAAAATGTCGTAGTGTTTGAATAAACAGACAAAGACTGATGGGGAAAATTGACAACTATTTGCTTTATTTAAATGACCAAATCATTAAATTGACAACACACGCTATTACATCATTTTAGATAATATTTATTTTAAAATGAATTCAAAGAGCCGCGGAATAAAACCTTAATGGAGACAATTAAAACTACGTCGTTGTTTTTGGAAGCTCCAGGAGTGTAATAGCACGTTAATTGACTACACGACAATGTACATGCTCTATTGTTTGCTTTGTCGCATTGAGTGTATTGAGGTTGGCACGTGGGGACATCGATCTCTGATTGTTTCATAAACACGATACCGCTCTGTTATTACTTTATTACGGTGGCGTGTAACGCTTGTGTGTGTGTGTGTTTACATGTTTTCATGAAACATATCATGTGGCAAATCAAATCCCCTAGAAATACTTTAAATTGTTATTTCTTCTAATGACGTTACACGCAAATCTATCTCTAGGTGTCTGGGGATTTACATATTTTAGTGAAGTACATTATGCGGCAAATTTATTCGCTTAGACATGTATTGAATCCTTAGATGTTGTTTTTTTTTTTTATCTCTCAGGGACGTTACAAGCTAATATGATACTTTTGTGCGTGTGTGGGGGCGGGTGATGTCACACATTATACTGTATTTTGTATCCCATACACACATTTTAAATTGATATAAATTTCATTCAATGACGTTACACGCAAATATGATAATGTTCTCAGATATTTTTTCATCATTTAACCTGCGAAAAATGTTACCCTAATGACGTTACATGCTTTTTTTTCCACAAAAAAAATATTGCTATTTTACACCTTACATGTGACTTCCTTGAACTTATATCGTCAAAATTCCGTTTCTGTAGATATTTTAATTTGACAAAACATTATCGATATAAACAGATCTATGTATGTTCACATGACCGACAAATTATTCAATGCGTGATAACATGGTAAAATAGATAGTCTGCTGTATTTCTTTCTATTGTATTTCATACTCGTCAAAGAAGAATTGCACGTCACGGTAGTTATTTTCTATGACTAAAAGGTCTGTTCCAAATATCTATGCTTTTTACCCCGACTTTTTAAGCTTGCTTAATTGTCCATTTTTAATATATTTAGGAATATATCAGTATATACATATAACCCCGATGTGAAACAAATTAAATCTCCTACTGTAGTGAGTGCTTAGCCGACCTTAGATACCAGCCTCGTATCCATTTTATTTAAAAAAAAATGAAGTGTCGAATTAGCAACAGATGTGTATTCAAACCTTTGTTAACAACCAAAAGGTAGGTTAACTATTACAAACGAAGGAATTCTTATCGTGTATGAATAAGACATACGTTTTCACATTGCTCGCAATTGGTGCATTCACGGTAACCACAGGACAAAGGCTCGAGTTGTTGGGGGTTCAAGTTGGTAACTATGGTAACAGATAAGATTATCTATGTTTAACCTTTTCATACAGGGGCTTGTTTTACTAAGCTTCTTACGATCATATTTGATCTTCGTCTGAAGTTTGTTGTTCAAAATAGTGTCTATTTATGTCTCAAAATTGGTGGAAGCGGACCCATTTCACTGCCTTCTACAAACACGGCACTTTTTGTAAAGAAAAAATCACAGGAAAAAAAAAATGATTTTACATCTGTGAATGGACGCTTACGAATAGTTTTATTCATACGAAGTTCGGTGAAACGGGTCCCTGACCAGGGTTTCCTCAGTTTGTTTTATACACTGCTGTAGCTAAGATTCTATGTACATTGTTTGCTCGGATAAGAAAAAAATACTGTTTTACATATATGTATCCATTATAATTAAGTGAGATAAATCCACTGTTTTACATAATTATATTATTTAAAATTCAGCGAATAAATACGTTTCAAGTCATGAATTTATATGAATTTTTATTAGGTAAAGGGTTACATGAATTTATATATGGGTTATATATGAATTTTTATCACGTAAAGGGTTACATGTAAGACGGACAAATATTTGATACTTAACACGACTTCAAATTGAACCCATACTATACTTCTAGGTCTATTTCGTGAAAAGAATGATCAACTGCAATTTTATATATAAAAATAGTTAAAAAGGAAGTTGCTGACCATTGTAAATATTGTCCAAATAGTTATCCTTATCATGAAATATATCATTGTTTCAAATGACATAATTTTGATTTTATATTTATATGTATGAATAGTTGTGTGTGTGTGTGTTAAACTAATAGTAACGTGCTATTTCAGCAAGCTTACAATGTTTCGACAATCATACATACAATATAAAAAAGTTTTAATGTCATTTTATATAACAATAACAATAATAAATACTAAACTTACGAGTTCCGTCAAATTTCGTTGCTATAGTATCTAAAAACGTGTTTTGAGGGGCCAGTAATCCTTTCTTCATTTTGGCAAAGTATCCCAGGCCTATGGGTATCCAGCAGAGTGAATTAAATCCATTACAAACACAGACCGAACATTTTAAAATCATAAATGACAACACCGGACCGAAAGTCCCACAAAGCGCTGAAACACGATGCTTTACGTGTCTAGCACGTCATCCATATTGCGGGTTTTATGACCGTTTTCAAAACATTTTCGCTCCCCGAACGCGACTGGCCGTTCCGTCGAGACTTTCTTCACCTTTATATAACAAATACAGAAGCGACTTTATTTTCTATTTTCTTCGATAGGTGAATTTGCTGATTATCGATCAGTTTTACCTTCGCAGCCGCCCTGCGGACAACTGCTTGCTTATATCAATCGCATATTCTCTGAAACATTTAAAGATTATTTGTCTGTACAAATAATGATAAAAAAAAAAAAAAATCAAAAACCAAAATAGCTTATACCAGTAATTGTAACCCTTGACCGTTATACATGTTGACCTTGTTTGCAACACCAACCATTCACCAACCTTTTTTAGATTTTAATATTAAACACGAACTTCAAGTTTGTATATTCGAATTTTCAGTTATGGTGTCATGCTCGTGCCAAATTGTACAACTCCTGGTGATTCTAATTACAACCTAAGATGATACAAAACGTTACTTGAAATATATTAAATATATCTCTATATTAGATCTCTATATTAGAACTTAAGTTATCTCCTTTTTTTGATGAAAAATCACTTGAAAGTAACAAAATGTACGTGAAAATCTACATGATTCCTTACACCTATCGCTACTGATAATTATCGGAAACTTTGTCAAAAATAAGAAAAAAAGCTAGCAAAAACTGTTTAAAGTTTACCAGTCCGAAATTAGACCAAACGTTATATGACCAAATATGTGCATGGAATTAAGATAAAACCCGCACCAGTGTTTCACCTATCTATTTGAATTAAGATAAAAATTAAATGTCGATACATCGCTTAGAATAATCTCCGTTCAATCACTTCAAAAACATATGTCGTTTCAATATGGCGCTTCCATGCCTCCCAGTTTTTCTCCAACGATATCTCCACGCCACATCCATTTTATCATCATTTCCAATATTTTAACAATTTAGTAAGCGCATCTTTTCACTGAAACACTCATTCTATAACTACTGGCGAACGGAAGGTTCACACATTGACAGCGTAGTCAGCAGAGCTTCATAGAGTTTTAGCCAATACCACGGTGGCCATCGAGGCAATAGCTAATGTATGCAGAACGGCAGTGTGACTTGACATGTGTCAACAGGCAAAGTTACCTTTCGTGCTCTACTGGCATAGTTTGAAATTATAGGAAGAAATCATAACTTTCCACCGAACCGCTCTACCATCTGACGGATAATGAGATTTTTATTCAATTTCCACGGAGGAAATAGAGCGACTGTTATTCGAGACACAGCAATCAACTTAATGATAACCGAAACGTATTGGCAGCACATGTTGAATATTCTGCAAGAGAAACAAGTTTATGTACATTACTTAATAAGTTCAAAAGATATATGGAAACAAAAAAATAAAAATAAACGTATTTTGCGTTTTGTTCATTCATTAAAATTCCTCAATGAGGTCATGCTTACCTTCAAATACCTCATAGTGGAATATATCGTTTTTTAAAAAGACATCAGTAGTTTAAGATAAATTATATTTCAGCCATTAAGATGAAATTAAAAAGACAACAAAAATATATATAATAGAATCAGGCTCAGACTGGTACAATTTAAAATAATAAATAATATTGTTTTCCCTTTTATGATAAATAATGAAATTTAAGGTTAGATTTTTCTTTATACATGAAGACGTGTATTTGTTGTCATTGAAAAAATTAAGAAAACAAACTTTAGAAAACAGTGAACGTCATCAATTGGTGTGTAAAATATTGTATCTGCTTCGGTTCAGTAAATGTATGACTTGACTATTTGAGTTTACCGTCGCTTCCACAGTATTTCAGTCATATAGCGACGTCCAGCTAATTACAGGTGGAGGAAGACCCCGAAATACACGGAGGCATCCGGGTAGAATCACTGACCTACCGCAAGCCAGCTGGAAGGCTTCCTCACATGAAAATCCGGATGACTTTGCCGGGATTCGAACCCACGCGAAGTGGGACTGAGTGAGTGTTAAAGTCAGCGACATTACCCTCTCGGCCACGGAGGCCCCGTAAATGTTTAAATTATGGTCAAGGTTATTTAATCATAAAAAGTGGAAAACGTTCAAATGTCTCATTTACAAGCATACATGTAATAAGAAGTAACAACTCATTTCCAGAAGGCTGAACATCATCAAATTAAGGCGTACAAGAGCATTCGGAGCCAAAGCAGCCTCCTCATTTGGTGTTAATGATATATTATATATATTCATTTACTGGCAACTGTTTGCATTTTTTAAGTTTTATTCAGGACTTCATGGTTTCCAGATATGCATTTGGGACAAAAAAAAAGGACCCAGGAGAAATTAGAGACAAAGTAATGAAAGAAAATGCCACCACTGTTCTATTTATATCACTTCTTGCGGCTAGGTTATTTTCTTATTCCGTTTCATATTGTATCAGAATAGATTCAGTTCCGCTGCTAAAATCTATTTTGCTCTCGATTATGGGCGTTTGATGTTTTAGTATTAACAAGTTGGATGGTCTAATGGAAGATCGATTTCAATGGATTTAGTGTTCTGTATATTTCATTATTGTACTAGATCTTGACCTTATCATTTACATGCATATAACAATAGTGCCAAGAGCAATATTATAATTATTACTGTTATTTTTTAAACTTTCGTCGATTTTGAAACAAGTTTTAACAACGCTCCCGTTCGGGTTTGCATTTGGAATTTTGGAAGGAAATGAAAAATCCTTGCCCCCCTCCCCCCCCCCCCCCCCCCCCCCCAAAAAAAAAAAAAAAAAAAAGAAGATAATTGGACCCATAGCATCCTCACCCACACTCATGACCAAGAAGCTTTACAACTGTGGCGACGGCGTACTCGATAAGATATAAATATATGGCAACTCATTGATAACCACCAAAGAAAATGCCAGAATGAATCAAGTCAGTCATTAAAATTCACGCATAAAATTCAGAATACATAATTTAGAAGTTTTACTTTTAGCAAATTGTTATAGAAGGAGTACAAACGCATAACATTTTGTTAAAATCATCTTAATTCCATGATCAATTTGACTTAGATTGTTAATTACATGTATGTACCTAAGTTACATATGATTTATTGAATACGCTCTAATACTGTATATAATATTTTCGTATTAAATGTAAGCAAAGAGGTTAAAAAGGCAAACCACAAATGTTAACATACCGGTATCCATGAGAAACAAAAATAACCCTTTTCTCAAAAAACATTATTTTCGCATATTATGACCCTGCCATAATGTGTTTCACTATTTCACTAACGTTACTTGAAATAAATATCCTAAAATGCTTAAAAAAAAACACATAAGCATCTTAAAATGCTTAAAAACACATACATATCCTAAAATGCCCCAAAATGTTACATGGCAACATGATCATACTGCACCATGGTCAACCTGGATCATGTTCAACCTGCACCATGGACGACCCACAGCATGATCAACCTCAATACGACCAACGAAAACATGGTTTACCTGAAGCATCATCATGATCAACCTGAAACATGATCAACCTGCAATTTCGTTGCAACATAATCAACCTACATCATAAACAAGTCAAGTCAAGTCAAATATTTTATTGACAAATACAAGTTATGTACATAGCCAAAACCAAACATAGTGAATCTTTGGCGGTTGGAATTATATAGAAAAGTGTTACAACTGATTGACAAGATATAATAGGATAAAGAGAAAGAAAAAAAAATCAATATTGATATAATTCATGTAACCGTCATTTTTAAATAAACCTGCACCATGGCCAACCTGCAATTGGTCAACCTGCAACATGATCAACCTTCATCGTGATCAACCTGTATCATAATCAAACTGCACCATGGTCAACCTGCAATTGGTCAACCTGCTATTGGTCAACCTGCAACATGATCAACCTTCATCGTGATCAACCTCCATCGTGATCAACCTGCATCATAATCAACCTGCACCATGGTCAACCTGCACCATGGTCAAGCTGCAACATTGTCAACCTGCAACATGATCAACCTTCATCGTAATCAACCTGCATCATAATCAACCTGCACCATGGTCAACCTGCAATTGGTCAACCTGCTATTGGTCAACCTGCAACATGATCAACCTTCATCGTGAACAACCTGCATCATAATCAACCTGCACCATGGTCAACCTGCAATTGGTAAACCTGCAACATGGTCAACCTGCATCATGATCAACCTTCATCGTGATCAACCTGCA
Organism: Solen grandis; assembly: GCA_021229015.1. Classification (NCBI taxonomy): domain Eukaryota; kingdom Metazoa; phylum Mollusca; class Bivalvia; order Adapedonta; family Solenidae; genus Solen; species Solen grandis. The sequence continues at coordinate 58,769,532 of CM037790.1, forward strand.
ACATAATCAACCTGCACCATGGTCAACCTGCAACTTGATCAACCTTCATCGTGATCAACCTGCATCATAATCAACCTGCACCATGGTCAACCTGCAACATGAATAACCTTCATCGTGATCAACCTGCATCATAATCAACCTGCACCATGGTCAACCTGCAACATGATCAACCTTCATCGTGATCAACCTGCATCATAATCAACCTGCACCATGGTCAACCTGCAACATGATCAACCTTCATCACTGAAAAAAACTACATTTTCAACTTTCCGCATGATCTGACAGCAGGCAACAGGATCAACCTGTAACATGGTCAGTCTGTAAATCATATCTCTGATAAGAAATGTAACGTCAGACATAATTGATGTTATATGTAGATTGTTCTTGCTTTTCACAGGTCCATTATGTTATAAAATATCGTATCCCAGCGCCAAATGGTTCAATACTGATTACACATTTATACTGGCTTTGGCATTCCAGCACATGCGGGTTGCTGCAGGACTGATGGACACACGGTCGGGTTATTATTACTGGGTCTAGTGTCGAGCCATTTTATATAGTTTGGTATCACAATGAGGCGGCATCTCATGTAGTCAGAGTCCCAAAATGTCTGAAACATTGTCGCTGAGACTTAAAACCCAAAACAAACTAAAAAGAACTTATCGGTGGCATTTGATGTACGTGCATGATATTGAGATAGTACGTCAAAAGAAATATAATCCTATAACAAATTTGACAATACATTTTAAGCTAACGAAGGCTGAATGACAGATATAGGTCGACATATTTGCATTTTTCTAGAAGCTGTCAATTTTGTTCTTGCGATAGTAACGAGATTGTTGTATAAATTGTATCCTTCGGATTATTCCATTCTAAACAAACCCCATGTCAGTATATATATAAGTAGTAATCAAGGATGGGCGGTACGATCAATGTCGGGTTATTTGTGTCACAGTGTTTAAATGAAGTCTTAGCTCATTCAGCTTGGGCCTCCGTGGCCGAGAGGGTAAAGTCGCTGACTTTAACACTCACTCAGTCCCTCACCGCGTGGGTTCGAATCCCGGCAGGGTCATTCAGATTTTCATGTGAGGAAGCCTTCCAGCTGGCTTGCGGTAGGTCGGTGGTTCTACCCGGATGTCTCTGTGCATTCGGTCTTCCTCCACTGACTTTAACACTCACGCAGTCCTCACTGCTGGGTTCGAATCCCGGCAGGGTCATCGATTTTCAGTGAGAAGCCTCCACTGCTTGCGGTCAGGTCGGTAGTCTTCCCGGATGATCTGTGATTTCGGGGTCTCTCCACATTATTAGCTGGACGTCGCTATATGACTGAAATACTGTCGAAGCGACGTTAAATTCAAAAAGTCATGTCAAGTCAAGTCTTAGCTCATTCAAGAAAGAACTAGTAGATTACTGTGTAATATTTGTGGTTTAATGTCCGAGAGATAAAATTCATTACCAATATTATGAGGACCTCAGTACTGTAAAATCATTAATTTTCGTTGATTCTAAATTTCGCTGATTATGTACCTTAGGGGAATTTCGTGGGTACTTTTATTTAAATGAACAGTCTAAACTTTATTTATTTTACATCGATTGCGAAACAAGTTCTTACAACTTATATTAATCACTCTCGAGGGCTCTGGTGGCGGCGTATGTAGTCATTATTGTGGAAAGAAACCGGAGAGTCCGGAGAAAACCCATTCGTCTGGACGAGCGAACCACTGTACCCTCTCCTACGTGACCAGGAATCGAACCCGGGACGCATTGATGAGAAGCGAAGCGCGTTACCACTACGGGATCCAAGCACCCAGCAGTTATAGTGCTGCCTCACTGCGATTTTACACCTTAAACGAGTGATATGATGTTACAACCAGTCATATTATCCTGACATTGGGTGTCCCAGTCCGGGAACAGTTCATACACATCGAGCGCCAAGGAAATGAACAATGTTGTGTATTTGGAATGTCAAGACTGAGGTTCGAGCCAACTACCCCCTATATACTTATTATGCAGGTCTTATTCGTCGATACTCTCACGCATGAGAGAGAATGCAATGTAATAACAAAGTTTAAACTTTATTTAATTTACATCGATTACGTAACAAATTATCACTTACATTAATCTGTCTCGTGGGTTCCTGGAAGGCGTGGTGGTAACGCGATGCGCTTCTCACCAATGCGTCCCTGGTTCGATTCCTGGTCACGTATGTGAGGGGGTACAGTGGTCGCCCGTCCAGACACGTGAGTTTCTTTCGGGTTCTCCGGTTTCCTCTCATAATGATGACCACATACGCCGCAACACGAGCAATCGAGACTGATGTTATAATACACTAAGTGAATCCTTCGCTTCATGTATTACTCATTCAGTTAAACTGAATAAAAAAGGCTCAAATTCCGTCAGAGGCAGTAATGTCTGTTATTCCCAAAGAGTAGGACAAGACAAACGACACCTTTGTGTCAGTGGAAACAGCTCATATGCTAAAATTCAATCTACATTTAGTGCTTTTGTCTTTTCTATTTTTTTTTATTTTTTTTTACTCAGCAAAGTATGCTTCAAATATTCATTGTGTTTCAATATGATTCTTTTATTTCATATTCTATAATCATTCTCGCAAGGAAAAAATTAAATCTTTCCTTTGTTCGTGTTTGTTACAATCTTCTTACTTTTTATATAAAAAAAATCTTTGAATCGCATATACTTTTCTCTTTTATTCCTTGAGAGCAATATCATATTTAAGGGCGGTATAGCACTCAGGTAGTTCGCGAGAAAAGAAAAAAACAACAACTCTGAAATATCATTATTTGAATTCTATAGATTAAGACTCATTTCATTTCAAAATGTCATTTTTTCTAACATTAGAATTATATAGACATATTACCTCTTATATATTCAAAATATATTATTCCAATCAATTATATAGTCAAATCTTACGTATAAATTTTATATAAAAAAAATTTCAATTCTTATCTGAGTATGAAATGCAGCATTAAATAATTATAGAAATAATGGCACTGAATTGCTTTCCGGCCGCTTGCATTTTCAGTTGCAAGAGCCCTCTTATCCCGGCATAATCACTGTATAAATACATTTACCACCTAACCACACTTTCCAGAAAAAAATGAGATTTGAAAAAGACATAATCATACAAAGTGTGCGGGCAATATAATACGGTCTGTGTTTAATGCGGTTCTGACAGACATTAATGTATCACGCTCAAATACGATACCCACAAGAACATCAAGGCGTGGAACGATCACCAATACAATACAACGGAAGTGATGAAAATCGCGGGTCACAATTATTGATATTCTAATAGCTCCATCAATATATTACAATATGTCCTGCTGTGTTACGGACATGAGCAGTTACTGTCGATATTAATGTCTCTCCTTGTTTTCCCATCACAAACATGGCTCATTTATGATATTACCAGTGGACATTTCATGATCACAATAATGAATTGTGATACGCTCAAGCGCAGGGGAGCTGGTCCAGACATCCGTCGCATAATGAGATCGTAGGATCGTGCTGCGAATATGTGGATGCCACCCGGGGCTTCTTTAGATTAGATCTATTCTCATTCCATATACTGAATGCATAGACTTCCATTACATGTTGGGATGAGTATACATAATATAAATATAAACACAAGCTTTTCTATTTTATCTTGTTGTGTAGGAGTTTACCATCACTGCGACAGTATTTCAGTCATATAGCGACATCCAGCTAATTACAGGTGGGGGAAGACCCCGAGTGCACAGATACACCCAGAAAGTACAACTTCTTGATCTTGATTAAGTAACTCGTTTTTCACTCGAATAAGTTATTGGGGTCCTCGTAATACACTTGGGTCCTCGTTATGCATTTGGGGTCCTCATTATGCACTTGAGGTCCTCGTTATGCAATTGGTGTCCTCGTTATGAACTTGTGGTCCTCGTTACGCAATTGCATTTGGAGTCCACGATATGCACTTGCGGTTCTCGTTATGCACGTTCCTGAAGAATGACATTTGACATTCAGCTTCAAAACCAGGGGCGAAGACATTCAACTGTTAGGGAGACAGACATATAGAAATACGGAGTCAGACCATTAAATAGACGACAAACTAGAAGGATAGCCAAGGGAAAAAATTAACAGAAGAAAAGAAAGCCGATTAAAGATAGGCAGGCAGACATATAAAATGTAAGATAATCAGTTAGTTAAAAGAGGGATTTCAAACGACTGACAGACGATTTTAAATATATTAAAAAGGTTGGAACTGCATGGTAAATTAGAAACATGTCCTATTGCATATGAAAGTCGAGAGGAGATATTTGTCAATAACGGTCGTCAAACAGCAAGGTTTAAACTGGGCGTATGCAAACATTTGGTATATCATTCTTTTGCAAAATGCAAATACAAAATATACTTACTATTATTTTGATTGGTTTTAACACTATTACTTTTGCCTTTGGGACTTTGTTAACTCGACAAAAATACATAGTGCTGACTCGATGCGCGTGAATGGCTTTATACCATATCAAGTCAATGTATTCCACTGACTGTCATTTGTCATTGTCATTTGGCTGCCCTGACTCTCTGTAAGCTAAAACAAGGAAGAAAGACATATTTAACAGGGAAATGAAACCGAAATAGCGTTTGTTTTTCTTCTCGTGACCAAAATAAAACACGTGAACGGGATTTGAACGAGATCTCGCTGAGACGCTTAACATCTTGCAGACCTTCAACAGACGGACGCTTCACAGTATCACTCATAAAAGAGATATGCGATCTAATGAGAAAAATATATATTTGGTTTTATCAGCAACAAATTGATGAAAAAACTCAATATATTTATAACTGATATGAGCATTTTTACGCGTCTCGCGTTATCTCGCGGTCACATGATCATACACGTAATTTAACGAGAGCTACTCATAATTTTCTCTTGACCTATATAACAGCTGCGGAGCTCTGTTAGATTATTAATTCTGTGCACGCATTTGAACTTATCTCTCACCAGTCACATTTTTTTTCCAAATATTATGTTTCATAAGGGCGTTATAAAACATTGTAATGATAAACTGAGTGTGTGGAGACTTGTATCAACGCTCCGTAATATATATTACGCTCTTAAAACTATAAATTATAAACTAAATATAATACATATACATTACTTGGTTGACGTATGCAACATGCTATTAATCAAAACGTATTTTTTCGTACGTGAAAATGTATGACAATGTTACAGAATCAACCACAACTAAAAGTAAACAAACTAAATGATGCATTTAATTATTTAATCATTTGAGAAATAGGAGACTGTTTTACCACATTAAGCTGTTGCAACAGAGTCTGTACTACTGCTGAATTAACAATGTAATGTTGAAATATGAGTCTGCGTAAACCATGAAAATCCAATCGTTGGCGATAAATTTTTCTAGACAGGTGGTTGGTTCCCGGTCTACAAATGCACCGGGATCGTCTTTCCATTTGTAACTGTTAAGCCGGAAGTCAGTGTAACAGTTTCAGTTACTGTAAAACAGCAATATTAACAGCAATGCTGGTAATATTATTTTAGTACTTGAAGGCCTTTTTAAAAAAAAAAAACATGTCATGCACAAATACACATGACTTTTTTGTTTTATATATGGTCAAATGTCGGCGACATCAATATCAAATTATCACATTCATGTATAAAACTAGATCTATATGATGTTACCATACAAACTTTTATACACACACACACTGCTGAAAAGAAGTTAAAATACATGTATAGAAGTGTGATATCGCATGTCAATTTGTATTCAGCAAACAAATATATAAAAAAAGTTTTAGCGTAATCAAATTCTGTTTAATTTAAATGTATATTTATTTTAAATGTTGATCTGGAATTAATTGTTTTTACAATCTATTTAACATATATTGTACACAAGTACTTTTAGCCTGGGAGGGTCATTAAATTGATTCGAACCCACCGCCGGTGGATCCACAATCAGGCACTCTACCAGTAAACCACGGCTTCCCGAAACGTCCGCACTGAAGTGTTCTATGAATCATTTTTTTTTCTCCCTCCAAATTGAGAGTTTAATTTGATTTTATTACAATGGAATAATATTAAAACAATACCATCTGAAGGAAACACCTTAGCGAAATGATTATTTCTTTCTATTATTAAATTATAATTTTATTTGTTGAAGGGGAGCCTTGACTTTCGCGAGAGTGACAAAAGTGCAACAAAACATTGTACGGTAGCAGCAAATGTAGTGAAAAGCGAAACAAGTTTAATATGATAATGTTCGCTTTCATCTAATAGTCTGAACTTTGTGTCAGAATTGAAATTGGGGAAACAATTTATTGGCTTCATTTGCATAAAAGATGTTGAATTGTGTGGTTTAACAATTGCTTGTAGACATTTATCATGCTCAATTTGTACAGTATATTTGAGTTGGATAACCTTGAACAGAAAACTCGTTTATATCGAAGTTGGTTGGAAAATTACGAGCCGATACCCAAAGCAGGTCGTATGCAGCGCAATGTTCATTTTTTTTTTTTGTAATTAAAGCACAATATGAATTAAGGAATCAAATTAATATATTACTTGGATGTTTATATTCACAGAAATCTTCATCTCTGATGGGAAATGACTTTTACATTTTTAGTTGAATTATGAATATTCACGGGGAATAGCTGTCTGTATATAGATGAATATGCTAATTCTGATATTCTAGAATGTATAAAAGAGTGGGATAAAAGTTAGCTGACAGGTTTATTGCACGGATGGGTAAAAAATTTTATTCACTGGGTGGTTAGGGAATCTACTCAATTGGAGTGTATGGGATCTACGTAACTGTATGGTAAGGGAGTCTTCTTCACTGGATGGTAAGGGAGTCTACTTCACAAGATCGTTAGGGAGTCTAATTCACTGGATGGTAAGGGAGTCTACTTCACTAGATAGATAGGGAGTCTACTTCACTAGATGGTAAGAAAGTCTACTTCACTAGATGGTTAGGGGGTCTAATTCACTGGACGGTAAGGGTGTCTGCTTCACTAGATAGTTAGGGAGTCTAATTCACTGATGGTAAGGGTGTCTACTTCACTAGATGGTTAGGGAGTCTACTTCACTAGATAGTTAGGGAGTCTACTTCACTGGATGGTTAAGGGTGTCTACTTCACTAGATAGTTAGGGAGTCTACTTCACTAGAAAGTTAGGGAGTCTACTTCACTGGATGGTTAAGGGTGTGTACTTCACTAGATAGTTAGGGAGTCTTATTCACTGGATGGTAAGGGTGTCTACTTCACTAGATTGTTAGGGAGTCTACTTCACTAGATAGTTAGGGAGTCTACTTCACTGGATGGTTAAGGGTGTCTACTTCACTAGATAGTTAGGGAGTCTAATTCACTAGATGGTTAAGGGGTCTAATTCACTGGATGGTAAGGGAGTGTACTTCACTAGATAGTAAGGGAGTCTACTTCACTACGTGGTTAGGGGATCATATTCACTGGATGGTAAGGGAGCCTACTTCACTAGATGGTTAGGGAGTCTATTTCACTAGATGGTTAGGGGGTCTAATTCACTGGATGGTAAGGGAGTCTATTTCACTAGATGGTTAGGGAGTCTATTTCACTAGATGGTTAGGGAGTCTACTTCACTAGATAGATAGGGAGTCTACTTCACTAGATGGTTAGGGGGTCTAATTCACTGGATGGTAAGGGAGTCTATTTCACTAGATGGTTAGGGAGTCTATTTCACTAGATGGTTAGGGAGTCTAATTCACTAGGATGGTTAGGGAGTCTATTTCACTAGATGGTTAGGGAGTCTACTTTACTAGGTGGTTAGGATCTAATTCACTGGATGGTAAGGGGTCTAAATTCACTGGATGGTAAGGGAGTCTACTTCACTAGATAGTTAGGGAGTCTACTTCACTAGATAGTTAGGGAGTCTACTTCACTGATGGTTAGGGGTCTAAAGTTAGGAGTTACTTCACTAGATGGTTAGGGGGTCTAATTCACTGGATGGTAAGGGTGTCTACTTCACTAGATAGTTAGGGAGTCTACTTCACTAGATGGTTAGGGGGTCTAATTCACTGGATGGTAAGGGAGTCTACTTCACTAGATGGTTAGGGGGTCTAATTCACTGGATGGTAAGGGAGTCTACTTCACTAGATGGTTAGGGAGTCTACTTCACTGGATGGTTAGGGGGTCTACTTCACTGGATGGTAAGGGAGTCTACTCCACTAGATGGTTAGGGGATCTAATTCACTGGATGGTAAGGGAGTTCTAATTTCACTAGATAGTTAGGGAGTCTAATTCATTGGTTGGTAAGAAAGTCTACTTCACTAGATAGTTAGGGAATCTACTTCACTGGGTGGTTAGGGGATCTAATTCACTGGATGGTAAGGGAGTCTACTTCACTAGATAGTAAGGGAGTCTACTTCACTGGGTGGTTAGGGGATCTAATTCACTGGATGGTAAGGGAGTCTACTTCACTAGATAGTTAGGGAGTCTACTTCACTAGATGGTTATGGGGTCTAATTCACTGGATGGTAAGGGAGTCTACTTCACTAGATAGTTAGGGAGTCTACTTCACTAGATTGTTAGGAAGTCTACTTCACTAGATGGTTAGGGGGTCTAATTCACTGGATGGTAAGGGTGTCTGCTTCACTAGATAGTTAGGGAGTCTACTTCACTAGATGGTTAGGGGTCTAATTCACTGGATGGTAAGGGAGTCTACTTCACTAGATAGTTAGGGAGTCTTCTTCACTAGATGGTTAGGGGATCTAATTCACTGGATGGTAAGGGAGTCTACTTCACTAGATAGTTAGGGAGTCTAACTCACTGGATGGTAAGGGAGTTTACTTCACTAGATGATTAGGGTGTCTACTTCTCAATATAACTGAGGTATCTACTTCACTTTATGGATAGAGAGTCTTCTTCACTGGATGGTAAGGGAGACTTCTCCACTGGATGGTTAGGGAGTATACTTCACTGGATAGTTAGGTGTCTACTCAAATTGATGTTTAGGGATCTACTTCACTGGAAGGTTTGGGGATCTACTTCATTTAATGGTCAGAGTGTTCACATCACTGAATGGTTTGGCGGTCTTCTTCCCTGGACGGTAGTATGTATAGTTCACTAGATTGTAAAAAGTGTACCTCACAATATAATAAGGGGTCTAATTCACTGGATGGTTAGCGGCCTACTTAATAGTAAGGTACTAATTTTCACTGGGTTGTTAAGAATTCTTCTTTTGATGGCTGAGGGGTCTACTTCACTGGATGGTAATGGAGTCTACTGCATAAATGTTTTGTGAGTTTACTTCACTGGATGATTAGGGTTATATGGTGTAATATTGGGTTGAGTCTACTCACATTCACTAAGGTATCTACTTCACAGATACACAGCTAATGGATCTTCTTCACAATATCAATAAGAGTCAACTTCACAGTTTGGCTTAGGGCTTTACTTCACAGTATGGGTTGTATGTCTATTTCATAGAATAGCTACGCTATCTAAATCACAGCATGACTAAGGGGTCCTATTCACAGTATGGCTTGGGTGTTTATTTCACAGTATAACTAAGCTATCTACTTCACAGTATGGCTAAGGGGTCTTCTTCGCAGTATGCTTAAGCTATCTACCTCACAGTATGGCTAAGGGGTCTTCTTCACAGTAGTGGTGAGCTGATTAATCATAAAGTCAACGAATCAGTGACGAGCTACTGGTTGACGTGACGATGACGACGAAAATAATTCGTTGACGAATTATTGACTAAAAAAGGGGGTGTTGTTAATATTTCAACGCGCATCTGATTGGGTAATTTCATTAATTTGATAAATTGATACTTGCAAAGTTGCACTTTGCACATCGTTGGCCTCTGGTTGTAACCTCTTATACTTTACCTCGGTTCAATGTTTATACATGTATTTGAATATTTGAGAAATTAATATCTATACCTAATACATATCTATATAATCTATATAGTACAGAATACTTTATTTTCATGTTGTACAGTAAGAGAGTTTTAATAGGCATTTACTCCAAACATGGTATATTTGGTATTTAATCATGATTAATCAATTAATCAGTGACTTTTGTCTCTGATTAATCGACGAATATTTTTTCGACTAATTCCAATCACTACTTCACAGTATGGCTTAGGTGTCTATTTCACAGTATGACTAAGCTATCTACTTCACAGTATGGCTAAGGGGTCTTCTTCACAGTATGGCTAAGGGGTCTATTTCACAGTATGGCTAAGGGGTCCTATTCACAGTAGGGCTAAGGGGCCTATTTCACAGTATGGCTAAGGGTTCTATATATATTGTCATATACCATCACCTTGCTGACATAACCATCGCATAGATTGTTTAAATTGCTGACACTTTTTGAGATTCAAGGCTGTATTGTGTAATTATAGAGGAAGAAGAATTTAGCCAAGATCTAAATATAGAGAGATCCTGATTCAACAAGCGGTGAATTTGTTTCGACTTTGAATAAATCTTACATGATTTATTATGGATCCATACGGAAATTTCAATACACTACTAAATATCTTTCTATGTGTAATATGGGATAAAAGTAACATTACTATTAATCTAACGCATGTTTAAAGCTAGCCGAAACTAAAAATATCATTGTAGGTAATTAATGCCCCTGCGTCCCGCATTGGCGTCATGTAATTTTGGTTTAGTGATGAGCGTTATTCTTTTGTTAAGAGAGTATGCTACAGTTTGCTACATTTTCTATATAGACAAAAAAGGAAACTTTAAACTCTTCCATAGATTTTTTTTAAAACTTTGCATGATTAAAGAAATAATAAAAGAAACATTTTTAGGGGAAAAAATGGGGTTAATTGTCCCAATTTATGAATTATCTGCCCCTGAATGTGATATTTTACAACTTTAAGGCCATATTCAAGGGCAGATAACTCAAAATTAATCTTACTGATGCCTTATATTATTTCTTATTAATGTTTGAATTGATCTATAGAAGTTCTTTTAAAAAAATTTTTGGGGAGATAATTTGAGGAAAATTTATATATATTTGTATGAGAGATTATAGTATAAAATTTGTCACACAGAATGTTGTACAGTGACAAGGAATAAAGTACTGTACATTGATTTTGAAAACGTATGAGGTGTTGTTTGCCATTATTTGAGTTATCTGTCCTTGAATATGGCCTCAAAGTACTAAAATATCACATTCTCGGGCAGATAGCTCAAAGAGTAGGACGGTGACCCCAATTTTTTCCATAAAAATGTTTCTTTTATGATTCTCTATAATCACGCAAAGTTTAAAAACTTCTATGGAACAGTTTAAATTTTCCTTCTTAGTCTAGTATATAGAAAATGTAGCAAACTGTAACATTCATCCTTAAGTCGGGTATAAATGTTAATAGTAACAGTTCTGACAGTGGAAATCGGGTAATAAAAGACACGCAGCATAAAAAGCTGCACAAACTGTTAACGAGATTTTATCCGCTTTCCTAAGCACAAAACAAGAGAAGAGGCATAAACTATATTTTCAAGAAGACATTTAGTGATATTAATGAGATGGTTGGAGTGAAATGAATATAAAATATCCTCGTTGGATCATTTAGAACCCTTGTTTTTGCACGTTTTACTGCTGTAAAGTACAGTAGTGGATTTTCGAGTAAAATATTCAACGTTTGGTGCATTTAGTTCATTTGCAATGCATTTCTGTAGCGCATATCTGTACCAACTGCACTGTCTTTACAACCAATCATTGATTGGCTTAATTTATTTATTCATTTGCTAAACTCTTTAAAAAAAGATTTTTTTTTCAAATTTAGTAGTTAAATGAATGAAAATCGATGACCTCATCAAAGAGAGATTTTAATTTAAAAAATTGGGAATTGGAAAATGTGTTTTAAATATTCTGCCTCAATAAATTTCATTAAAACGTAAATGTTACCTGGTAATCTGGGTTTCAGTTTCAGTATTATTTCATTTACAAATAAAAATATTAAACATTATATCATGATGTACATATAAATGTTAAGGGTGTAACAGTTAAAGTGATATATACTTATAAAATATTACTTTTACAAGATAATCATACTTTTTATTTATGATAAGTTCCCGTCCAGTAGACGCCATCACTTCGGTAATTTGTTGCCTTAATCTAAAAGAATCAGCAGCGCGTTCCTTGTCATGGGCTCTCATGCACACTCTGTTTATTCAAAATACCTTTTGATATATAATTATTGTCTTATTCTCAACCGGATTCAGTTTTAATCCTAAAATAGTCTCAATAATTTCTCATTCATGCCTCTCCTCTCTGTACCTCTCTTAGAAAATTATCTTTAATATATTACCCACTTAATTTCCCCCTGACGATAATATTTCTGTCTCCAATGGCTTCCATCCGCGTCCTTCTTTCCATTGCAATATGTATGTATGTATGTATGTATGTATGTATTTTCTTCACTGTTTTCTCCTTCTAACACTCTCATTTTCACCCGATCCCTTCCATCTATTGCCAATCTTTGTCTAGTCATCCTTATAACCAGTCTGTCTCTCATTACACTTACCACTACATGTATCACCCTCTCTACAGATATACCGCTTATATGTTTGCTTTATGTCGGATTACTCTCCTGTATTTGAGATACAAAAAAAAAATTGCATGGTTCAACATATCTCGCGGCCTTATCTTTTGTTCCTGTAGTCGTAGGATAATATATATTTAACTGGTCTGTGTACATGTATGAGTTAAAAAAATCTATGTCATATTAGACATTTTTTATCACGTTTAAGTATGTGTGTATGTGATTTTGTGTGATAATTATGTTTGACGTCATTGATATACATAATTTTTAAAATAGCCTAGGTCATTACAGAAATTGTATTATCAAGTACAGTTTTCAAGTTTGGTTTTATACGTTCTGTATTATATGCATGTAATGTACACAGCCATGGAATATACATTTGGTACAGGCGTTCAAACAAATGTCAGTTTCAGTTTCGTGCAATTACGAACAATAATCTACATGACTGCCGTGCCTATAGCCTTGACATACTGGTAACAATTACCTTGAAACTATTTTTCAACAAGGACTCCATTTTGATAAAACATTCTGTTCACAAATAATCTGAAAAAAAAACTGGAAACATCTCGTACTTACAGCAATTATCTCCTCCGAATCTCTGCAAAAATGCTGATTGCAATGACTTTAAAGTCCCAGTATGTTATAAATGTTAGACCTAAATCCGAATGCACTTACAACATATATAATTCAGTTTTAATTTCATCACTGAAAGACCTTGAGAAATGCCTAATATACAGGAAAGATTCTATTAGAAAAAATGCAAATTTTGGCCGTCTCGTTCTATATTTAGCTCAGCACAATGACAGCATAAAATTAACATACAAGGGTTTTTTCAGAAGTTCATGGATTTTCTTCCTATCTCCTCTACTACCGTGTATCAATATTTATTCAGTCTATAGAAAAAGTCCACGAACTTCTGAAACACCCCATGTACACCGAGACATCCGTGGTTTTACTGTGTTTCAGAACAAGCTCCGCCCATCTTTCTCACTATTTTGCCCTGTCTGAACAACTAAGACTTCCGGGCGAATATTTCATTATGTGGGCTTAATTAAACATTAAGAGGTTAATCAAACATCATTTGAGGCTTTGCTTATTAGACATTTTGAAAAATATATTTTTCCCAGCTAAAACGCACTGGGACTTTAAATGACGTCACATACCACATGGTATGGTCACCAAAGAATATATCACACATACGTTATTATTTAGGCTGAGACTTAAATTTTATTGGTACGAACATTTAAGCTGTGATTCATGTCCCTCATGAATTATCGGGGTCTCCGTGACCGAGAGGGTAAAGTCGCTGACTTTAACACTCACTCAACCCCTCACCGCCTGGGTTCGAATCCCGGCAGGGTAATTCGGATTTTCATGTGGGGAAGCCTTCCAGCTGGCTTGCAGTAGGTCGGTGGTTCTACCCGGATGCCTCCGTGCATTCGGGGTATTTCTCCACCTGTAATTAGCTGGACGTCGCTATTTGACTGAAATATTGTCGAAGCGACGGTAAACTCATATAGTCAAGTCAAGTCATGAATGATCACTTTTGTAATATAACACATGCAATATATGAACAAGGATGTCACTTATGATAATCGACTTGTATGTAAGCATCATATTATTTAAGGACAAGTAAATTTATATTCATTAGTTTATGGGTATAACGAAACCAAAAAGATTTAGCTGATATCTTCACTTATAAAAGATATTTAGTTGATTTCGGACTAAGATTCATTGATTTGAATATCTCCTATGAACCAAACTGCAGACAAGCCGATGTGTTTATTTACCTCCAAGATTTACAATCGTTTCCGTGAAACGGATGTTCATTTAGGTACGTGGCTTCTTGTTTACGCTTATTAGGAGTGGCGAGTACAGTTTCAATTTCTTTTTAATTCTCTCTCGTGTGACGTCATTCGTATTTGCGCGTTTCAGAAAATTTCTAGGACCATCAGTCGAATTAAGATGCCAGAGAAAGAGAGTGTTTTGAAATCAATGCATTTTTTTATGTCAGGTATATTCAATCAAGTCTAAGATATCGTTTTATCTGAACTTTGAATAATATTTAGTTGACTTTATGATGTTACAAAAGTCCATGGTATTTTTGACATTAACATACCAGATGATATTATATTAAGGTTATCCATCCACCAATTCATTGTAATCATGATCCTTCAAACGCTCTAAAAGACTTCAGTGCAGATGCAAGCATCCTTTGACTTAAAAGGCATATACTGTTTTTATCAACGTTTATAAAGGCTTGCGTTTACTATAAGATTCCACTTGATGGACCATGATCACAATTTTATGATGGATGAATTACCATAAACGAAACAAAGCAAGAGTCAGTAACATGCGACATTTTAAGAACCTAATCATCTGAGTTTATAGGTAATCGATTCCACATGGTCATGTTTAAAAGGAGTCCCTTGTCAAGAAATCAGTATGCTGGAACATAAACGATACATGAAGTGTAATGGAAATTACTTTTCCCAATCAATCAATCATTGAACAAAGTCATAAACATGAACTCTATACATTGAAAATATATTATGATCCAACTTTGTGATACTCCAAAAAAGCCAGGGCTCATAATTATGCTTTGATGTCATGAGATTCGGTAATTGTTTTTGATTTTATTACAACTGTTTTTGGAGTTAAACGTGCAACAAAATGCTATATCTTGTTGCTAAATGTTATCGAAATTAAAGAATCAGCTCAAAATGGACTAGAACTATCACTTAAATTGATAAGTATCCCCGTATTCCATATTGTTTTAATGTTATTATACATGTATTATTATTATTATATCATATTTATAAGTATTTTGCATTACATGTATATATTTTTTTTATTTTTGTTGCTTATGTACGGATGAGAAGATGTACGGGAGGCTGTGACTTAAATTTATAAAATTATACATGTTGTATATTGCCACTTGGGTCTATGACCTTCGGAATTTGAAAATAAAAACTTGAATCTCGACCTCAATGATAAAACATGGCGGGAATCACGAGCGCAATTTCTATATAACCACCATCTCTGTGAAGCTTGAGTATAAGTGAATCTAATTTGTAATGAAACTTCAGCTGATTAACATGAAGCGAACTATACATATGTGTTTTTTTTTACCAATTTAGGATACATATTTTTTAACCCTTTCCCTCATAGAGGAAACCATGAAAAGACCTATGCGAACAGCATAAAACCAGATCAGCCTGCGAGTAACTCGCAGGCTGATCAGGTTTTATGCTGTTCGCTGCTCCTCAGTGGTCTGGAAATGAGGATTTTGTAATTAAATTTGGTAAGGTTTATCTGTGGTTTTCTGCAGATCAGGCTTTATGTGGTACCTACTGAGTGCGCCAAAATGAGTCTATATGAGGGAAAGGGTTAAGTTACACATACAACAAAATATCTTAACCTGAGTTATCAGACACAGGTAGGTTTGATGTATTTACAAATAAAATCCCATGTGTATAACTGCTTTTAAATATGAATGTATCTGTAAAGTTATAACTACCTTTTAAGTTAAACGTGCCACAATATTACATTTTGGCACGTAAGGAGTCAAAGAAATGAGTAAGGGTAGACCAGACAAGCGACAAACCTAACCATAATCACGATATGTAAGTGAAATGGCTGCCTCGTTTCTCGTAACATCAAAGCTCCTGCAACGGAGCCTAATCGATAAAACACACGGGTTTTAGTCTGGTATACATGTATTATAATAACTAAATGTCAGAAATTGATGTTAACCTCGATCATGATTGAGATTTACAAATAAATTTGTTATTTCACGGAACATTACACGATGAAATGTAGAACAATAGATCCGCATACTCGTACATGCACCTTCCTAGGGATATAGCTTCCTTCATATGAACGATTTCTGGCAGGATTTGTATAATAGTGATCCAAACCGGTCAAAAACAAGTTTGTCAAATATAAAAGTAAATCGGATTTTACTCATTAAACCGTAGCAAATTTTATGTTGTATAGTATTCTTGAGTTCTTGATAAAAAATATGACTTGACTTGTAGGTAACAAACATAATGAGTGCTAAAATCATACTGAAGCCACATCATGTCTTATCGTTATCAAAAATTTGATTATTCATCTAATGCCTCATCAACACTTTCTTCCAAATAATGAAAGGTCAGCAACAAGTTCTTTTTTTGGAACATCAGACGGTAATGTGTTCAGACAGGCCAACAAAAGACCGCATTTAAAGTGATTGTTCCGGCTTTTAACATCACGTAGGTGACAAGATATATTGTTTGATTATGTGTCTGAACACATTTAGTTAATAAAGCAGGATAATTGCCAAAGATGGATTCCAATTTGGACGACAGACTCTGGCTTGCAAAATCTGTGCTGGGCAAAGATGGAAAGCTTGCTCGAGAAAACCAGATGCCATAAAATGGGACAATTATGTTTATTTCAGTCACGCTTACGCCACTTTACCCATTTAACCTACTTACTGGTAAGCAATCACGGGAGAAATTGGAGAAGTCAAATGTAAAAGACAAAAATGCTTTAACATACGTCGTTAATCCGTCTATTGTATCGAGGAAATTTGAATCAGACTGCCACGAGTTAACATTTTACCAAAACGGCTTAGAGGACAGACTATAGGTATGCTTGCAATTTTTAAACATCAAAAGAATAACATTTTAAAGATGGAAAATTCGTACTTTTTATAAAACATTTACCTATTATTAGATATATTTTCCCTAAACATGTGTATAAGATATATGCGCGTCCTATGGGAAGCAACCCTTATTTCTAATCTTAATTTTACTCAAACGTTGCTTTAATTGTTTTTGATTGTATAATAGGTATATCTTTTTAAACCGATTATCTTGCAGTTAAAACATTACATACGGTTTTATCTTAAAGCTAGACTGTACTATCATGTTGTTACATGTACATATAGACCTAGTAACTCCGGAATCAGACGAACAGCTTTGAATATTCATGAGCCTTTATCGCTCGACCAATGAAATGCTGATGTATTATCATAAGGTTATCCATTCATTATCAAATCATAATCTTGTCCCTCAATGCTTGGTAATACTTCAGAGCAGATGCAAGCATACATTTACTTAGAGTCAAAGGCTCTTTTGCTGAAAGTTTATAAATATTTACATTTCCTGTAGAATTCTGACGATCATTTGATGGACCAAGATTCAAGTAAAAAGAAATCTTGGCTCAAAAGTTCAAGATTTAATGATGGATGGATTACATTAAAAAAGTTATAACTGAAAACACATATACACAAGTTAGATGAACATCGAGGAACACTAATAGAATGGAAAGATGTGCCAATTGTATCATGTGAAGGGAGACCAAACCGTGTGAGGCAGACAAGAGAAGGACCCAAACATAAGAGGGATGACCAGGAGAGAACCGGTCTAGTCTAGTTATGTTTTATCCTGTAATATTTTGCCATGAAAACTTTGACGTGGCTCTGTTTACGTTGAATACATAGACAGATTGATATTTGCAAATGGGACAGGATACCACATGTAATATGTTGATATAACAAACAATAACTACGTCAATGTTACCAGGGACCGTGTAGGTTTTATTTTTTTTCTCAGTGCTTTTTGCTCTGTTTTGTATACGATAACATCTATGTACGAGTATATGATGTCATTAAGCAATTTGTATAACGCAACTAATGTTTCTGTTGATAAATAACACGTTTCCTAGCATTGCTGAAAAATCGGAAACGCGTGTTAAAGCGATTTTTGCTGTCAACTTGGACATTCGCTTTCCAAAGGTTAGAAATGATGCATCAGACATCGACTTGCAATAAATGGCTTTGAGTGTCATCGAAGGTTCTGGAAAAGACGATAGTCGCTATTCATCGATGTATACGATACAATATGATTGTATCAAAATTGACTTCAGGGCGTTCTTTTTGAGGGCGCCGTGGTCCAGTGGTAACGTATCCGATTACGGATCCGAAGGTTGTGGGTTCGAACCTCGTTGGAGGCATGAACTCTTCATGATCTTCCCGGGCGCAAATTACTGGTCCAACCCAGGAACCGTCGAGATGGATTAGTATAAGTAGTAAGAACTTGTTTCCCAATCGACGTAAAATAAGTAAGTTTAAACGTCATTTTGAGTGACAGGCGTTAAATTTAATGTGACTGTTAAAGCAGTGGAACTATCCAGCTTGTTTTATCGGAATAACTTAACATGAAAGCTGCCATCGGCAAATGGATTTCTCGCCTTTTATAAGACAATATGAAAATAGACGTGTAAGCAGTTCAGGGAAGTTTCTATGACGACAAGGGCAAGAAAGTAGTATTTTCGTTGATCCCATTCTGACGGCTGATGAAACGTGGATGTATCTGTCCGACCAAGAGACGAAATAACAATCGGTTCAATGGAAACACCATATCTCCAACACCAAAGAAGGCAAATGTTACCATGATGATGTGCTTCTTCACCGACCACCAGAGCATTAGCCTACCTAATGATAAACCGGTTGGTTAGAATGTCACTCTCGCTTATTACAAAAAGATACAGGAATAAATCATAACTTAAGTAATCAGATGTGTGTTAATTAACCTTAAACTGTATTATAAATAAGCTGAACATCTTCTATAAATTCAGTACAATTCAATACAGGTTTATTTTGTAATTATCCTGTGAATGAGGAAGATGCATGTTTTAAATTAACTTTAGATAAAAGCCAGACAATAATAATCAATTTCCTTTTCAACACAGGAGGACAGGAAGGCTTGATTCGTTCATTGCAGACGAAAAATTTTGATATTAATACCAACGATGTTTTATTTTATCACGGCAACGCGGCAGCAAACAAAGATGAGAAAGCAAGGAAGGAAATTAGGCCGATTGGGTTAGAGCAAATGGATGAGCCAGCGTACTTCCCGTACCTCGCTCCGATAGGTTTCTGGTAATACAATCTGCACTGGAGGGCACCAGGTTTAATTCTTTTCAAGAACTGTCAAACACAGTACGTCAAGTCAAGTGGCGGTTAATCAATGGTTCGTATATAAGCATGTTTCAACAGTTGAGGAGTGTCTTGCAAAAGAAGAGGATTGCCTGTGGCGTGACGTCATTATACGTTCATGAATCATGATTAAATAATGACCCTCCCCGACAGTCTATCATAGATATATTTTTATATAATTGAAATTCCTAGCTGGTGAACATTCTTCGGTCAAATCTTTTTTCATTATTTCGCAAAATCATATATTTTTTGTAAAATTGTATATTATCAATTTACCTATATTAAATGCCCCGGTATAAAAAAAGAAATGAAAGATAAACCTTTAAGTGACATAAATATAATTCAAGTTTGGTTTAGATTTGCTTCTCCTTAATTTAGACTCCATCTTCGTTTAAATCTAACAAATTGTAGGCATGAGAAATAAAGAGAGTAAGAGTGGCGATGTGCTAGTTGTTTTCAGTCCATTGAAATAAATTGTGTGTTCTTCTTTTCTTTTAACGATAGTGTTCACGCGAGGTTAAAGAGGGTTTATAACGTTGGAATTTTTGGCAGCGGTTGAAAATTTTTATCCTTGTTTATTTTTTTTTTTTTTATACACAAATGAAATGCGACATCATCACATTGAAAACCATATTCTCTCAGCGCCATCAGTCAGTGATTAGTCAACAGAAAAGTATGCACGTTTTGTGAAAACACGATCTTTCCAAGTATCGCCGATGGCTCGATGGAGAGGTCTAGTGAGTGATGCAATTGACAAAGGGCCTGTACTCATACGCAACCAGTCCTGGCAAATAACGTACGTCATGAGTAAATACATGAACAGCTAGATAAGCTGCAATTACATTACCCCTAGGTCATCAAAATATATTGATGGTGCAAACTGTTTGGTGGCTGACTGAATATTACCAGGAGTCATAGGGATGTCATAAAAATAACACGCCAATTTTTCAGACCACACAACGTGTTTTTACACTTCCAGCTTACTCATAGACGATTTGTGACAGTGTTCAGAGCAACATTAAAAGGGCTAAAACAGCTAGCGGCTGAATTAGGTGACTAGAATGCCTTTATAAGACTAAGCTCAATCAATCAATGTGATAGACATACAGATCTTATCTCCATCATATCGTAGTTAACCCTATAAGGTAAACACATAACCAACAGATACTGTATACTGTTCCTCTAAAATATTGGGTTAGCAGAATAAGGCATTTCCAGTGCTCCATCTCTTTCACGAACCGAAGTTTGTATTCAGTGCTTCTTCTAGGAAAGGTTTTAACAGCCGAGAACCAGGGAAAACAAGATATGACCACCATCTTTGGTTCTTCCAATAAAATGCAGCTTGTGATTTTTGATAGAGAGAGAGAGAAAAAAAAAAAAAAAAACTTTAGTATGATTCATTATTATAACATTCGGTTTGTCACACATTTTATAATTATTTCCTATTCAACTTTGCCTAAAGGTTGGTTTTACTTTTTAATTTCTGCACCCAGAATGCTGTTGATGCATTTTTTTTATTGATAATTGTAAATCATGATCTCCACATTCCCACGCAAGGTTAACAATATCGATAATCCAAACTACAATATATGTATTAGTTATCTTTTATATCATAATTTTAGGGATTTCATGGCAAAACGACGCGATATAATTTAAAATGTAAACGATAATATATTTACAGTTTGTCACATACGCCATACAGCTTTGCCTTTGTCCCGCCTCCGTTTTATTGCATTTCACATGATGTTTTGATATGGTACATTTATATGTTGAGCTGTAAAATGACGTAAACCAGTCGCCACCGCTAGTTTGGGTCACATAGGTACCATAGAATTATATTTGCTTCATATGAAGACCTAATGGTTAATTTAATGTAAAACAATTTTGAACGAAATACAAGCGTTTCATTGGACGATTAAATAGGTCAAACTGAAAATGTTGATCATACTAGATACAAAGTGGTCTTCAAGAAATAACTTTGAAAATACTATATATGACCAGTTTTAGAGCCTGTAATATTCTAACGTGTGTCATTATTTCAATACATTTAAATTATGTTAAATAGATTGCTCTAATTCTATCTAAAGAACTTGGAAATAAACAAATCATTTATTTTACATGTGGTTTCATTCGTCTTTATCTCAGAACCATAATCGAGAGAATAATGATGATCGAGAGATAAATAAAGCAAACACTAATATTTCACTTTAAACTCCTTCCAAATCAAATAACATACATTTAACCACACATCAGCACAGGGAACTGACTTCGTTAACATTATGCTCTTTTTGTGCAGGTATTTTAGCAGTGAAAACAGTTTCCTAGAAGAATTGCTGGTAAAATCTAATGCAATAATTCAGAATTAGTGTTCTTACTTTTAAGATTCATGTAACGCTTTGGGAATAATATTTCTTTATATTTTTGGCAAACTATTTCATTAATATCAAGCCTGGATTAAATATAGTTTTATAAACTAGTTTATAAGATCCGGTGTTGCACAGTATAATAATACTATAAAATGTACGAGAACTTTAAGCACAATTCGAGGGGTGAGACTGAAACTAGGTTGGTGTATATATATGTAAGCACTGAGCTTTGTTTCACTCTAAACCCTTGAAATTATCAATTATCATTTAATGGTACCGTTTCATGTTTTAATGAATGCTTTATGTACATTTCAGTTGTAATAAAAACAGTTTGGTTACATTCTGTATTTCAATGTTTCACGAACGACCGACTTTCTTTCTTTATGCATTTGCTTCCAATTTGAATGAATTAGATTAAGAAAAAGACATTCAGAATAATCCCTAAGTTCTCTCAGAAATTCTTAAGTATGATCTCATTCAAGCTAAAACTCAAATATCAAACTAAAATCCCCATTGAGTTGGTATGTTTTAGGTTTGAACATATAAATCATACTCAAGTACGGTTTTTTTGTTGTTGATCTCTGCAAGTTTTTCACTTGTTTGATATAACGGATCTTTCAGAACTTTAAAGATGTATTCAAAATGACTTACATTCTATTCGATAGCTGCAGTTGGATAATATCTAGTCGATGGTTGGGTCTGTTTTGTGCAAAAACAGTACTTGATTTTGTTAGTGAAGCTATTGACATTTGCATTGCTATAAACCGAAAAAGTGCAATTGAACTTAGAGGAAAATTAGATTTTCAAAACCAGAGCCAATAATGCCTCCCCAACAAAGGATACAAGCCAGTGCTCTTGGCAGAGAGTTAGGGTGGGCTTCTTATAAAAAAAAACCCATATCATTTACATCAAAGATATCTGAGAGAGTTAAAGAAACGTTAAAACAGACGTGCTTTATGTATATACGTTTCTGTTACCCGGAGACAAATGGTTCATGCCGTAATTGATTATTTGATTACTATTTTTCGGAGAGTTTCGACAAGGCGTTGATACTCTTTACGCTAGTTGTCTTAGCTTATATCTGATGAGGAC
This sequence comes from Solen grandis, assembly GCA_021229015.1. Taxonomy (NCBI): domain Eukaryota; kingdom Metazoa; phylum Mollusca; class Bivalvia; order Adapedonta; family Solenidae; genus Solen; species Solen grandis. The sequence continues at coordinate 58,792,531 of CM037790.1, forward strand.
TTTGATATACATGTACTTAAATGCCGAATAGAAGGAACCATCAGCTTATGTTTCTTGTCCCCCAAGTTAAGAAAATGAAGAAGGGACCGATACCGGAATCACGAGCGTTGTTTTGTCCCGTTCCGCATTTTCATAAGCCTGGTATATCTTGTAAAGCCTTTGAGAATCAACAATAAAACTTTGCATATATATTTATTCATTTCATTTACATGTATCCACTGTGCGATTTCTTTTTTCTATATAAAGGCATACGTGCTCAATGCAGTTATTTTCTATAAAGACAAAGAAGGAAAATTGAAACTAGCAATGAGTATTTTTTAAAACTTTGCATGATCATAGAGAACTACATTAGAAACTAATTTATGGGGGACATTTGGGAGTCACCGTTCTACTTTTTGAGTCATCTGCCCCTGAAAGTGAGTTTTTGCTCTTTTCAGTCATTTTCAAGGGCAGATAACTCAAAATCAAGTTATATATTTTTTTATATTTTTTACTATGCTTCAGCAAATAAACTGCGTTTTTCTTGAAAAAAATAGAAAAGAAAGAAATTGCTATAATGCGTGTATGCGACTATAGTATAAAATTTGTTGCATAGAATTTCTAAAACCTTTACACAGTGACAGAGAATACAGTACCAAACATCGAGTTGAAATTAAATGAAGTGTTTCTAACCCATAAAATTGAGTTCTCTGCCCTTGAAATGACTAATAAGAGCAAAACACTCACTTTCAGGGACAGATAACTCAAAAAGAAGACTGATGATCCCCATTTTTTCTACCCATAAATCTGTTTCTAGTGATATTTTCTATAATCATGAAAAGTTTAAGAAAATTATCATGGCTAGTTTTAATTTTCCTTCTTTGTCTAATATAGAAAATATATGCATGTATGTCTTTAAAAGCCATAACTCTGCGATGCCCCAGTTTCCAAAGAAGCCATCAAGTGTACAGCTATATATATATATAAATATATGACATATCTTTGATGTTTCTCCAATAACGACTAAACAGATGGAGATGCGGGCCAAAAAAAACCCACATATCACAGAGTCGGAGGATGATGTGAAACCGAATCAGCGGGTGCACAACTTTCCAATCTTGTTAGTACACAATCCTGTTAAGTTTTATGAATTCCTAATATAGTTTTGGAGATATATGCAGCACAAGGTCTTATGACGGACGAAATTTTACCCGCACCCCAGTTGAAGGACTAGCATACCAACGCAAAGTAAAATGCGCTTTCTACGATAATTGCTGTCCGTGTAATCACAAATTGTTCTTTTATTATAGCTTAAGTCATTTATAAGAACGTAATTTATTATACGCAGTGCCTAGCAACCATTTGTTAATACAAGATTTATGCATCAGTCATGCGTAACTGGTAAATCACCCGCACCATTCAGCACTTAGCCAGCGGGTTTAATGTAATTGCCAGTTAAGCTTAATAATTCACGCTCGCAAGGCTTCACTCGAAATGAATTTCATTTCTAAAATAAACGTTAAGGGCATACAAATGTTAATTGGTTCACTGTCAGGATAGTGCGACTGGGTAAGACAGCATGTGTAATATCGCAGCGATACAACAATTCATATGTCCCACCTATGAGAAAGTATCCAACTTTACTTAAACAGTGTCAGTAGGATGTTGAACCCAAGCAAACGAACACATCCTTTTGACTCCTTATACCTAAGTTATGATATTCCAGTAGTTTATGAGACACCTACTTAATTTCCAATTTCCTGGCAATGAAATACAGTAATCGGTACGTCTGTTCTAAAATACATAAATAATTTGTGGTGAGTGTGCAGGACATATCTAAGCTTACCTATGGGCAACCAGCGTTTCACTGTGAATCAAAGCGCTCAATGCGCTGAGAGACGGCAGCCAGATTAACAGGGAAAAAGCTATGATTCTAAATTATTGATACAATAGAGGCAAAAGCCACATGACGCAAAAACTCCACACACTCTCCTGCAACTATAGTCGGTAGTAAGACAATCGAATACGCACTCTGTTTGTTACAAAACAATCCGGAATTAGGGTCATGAACCTGACTGTATGAACTTCAGAAGTAGGTCATTCCCTAGGACCCGATTTATATACACTCTCTACTGTTACTTAAGTGTAGAACTTGACAAGGTACTTGATGTTTTAGATACTTGAATGTTTCTTTCTATTTCAAAGTAAGGAAATGCTCTGGGAAAAATCTAACTCGCTTTCATGCAAAATTTCGCGTGACCTACTTTAGGTTAATTACAGACATTCGAAGCGCTACTTTTTTTTTCTTTTTACAGGAGTAGATCTTCAAGGATGTAAAATGGGTTGCTGATCTGATTTATAAGTGTCATGGATATATTGTTCACGCTTAAAATGGATGTTTACAGGACAAAATAACATGTTTACAAACAACAGCACATGAATAGCGGTTACGATAATGAAAAAAAAGTCTGCGTAATATATTCCATTCGTATTCGTAAGTGCAGAATCGCATTGCGTGGATCCGCACTTAGCGCAGAGAGGTACAGTTAAACTTGTCATGGAAAATATGCAAATTAGGAAGGTCAGCGATGCCTGGTAAGCGTTTCTAGCTTCCAAAGACGGCAAGCTGCCGTCTAAAAACTGCTTTCGACTTATCATCAAAGCGCTGAAGGCACTGAAGTCGTGTGTGTCTCAAGTAGAAGAGGGTTTGACAAGCTGCAAATTTGCAGGGTAACTTAGTTTTTTCCAAAATGTAAAACTTATATTAAAATAATAAACTATTGTTCATTGAAGGCTATAAAAATATAGGTGGAGTAAGAATGGCAATGTGCTAATTGTTATCAGTCTGCTGAAACAAATGATGCGTTCATCCAATGACCATGTTAACGCAACATTAAGCGGGATTGTTGGAATTGTGCGAAAATTTGACCCCCGTTTATTAAAATTACTGTGATAAACAAAGGAAGTGAGACAATACTGTTCTCTAAGCACTATCAGCGCTTTGATTTGTAATACCGAGCGAAGGCACAGTTTCTATTTATAGGTGCAACTCAGTGGCTCCCTACTGAATCTTTAGTAACTTCGGATAGCAGATATACACCTGTATCAGCCATTTTATAGAGCAACAAATAACCCCTGGAGATATCTCTGATGTATCTCAAATAGCTAGATTTGATTATAAGGAGGTTATACGGATTTTAATCGTAATTCAAGCTTTCTATATGGACCATTGAAACACCACTAAATAACCGAAACCTGCACATCCACCATCCAAATTCAGGCATGAGCCACCTTTGCATTCGAAAGAAACTATACACCTCCGCGTGGCAAAGTGTGTTACACAACATCCTAGGGAAAATAGTTCTTCTGTGCTTTTATACTACATACAATTATTGTGTCCCTTAAATATTTATTTCTTACTCAAAATTGAGTGTTCACTACTTTGGTTGAATTTCAGCATGTCTTTATTGTAGAATTCTGTTCAATCGTTCGATCATTCATACAAAATTGAGAGGTTATTCGGTTTTAGATGTAGAGAAACGTCACACACAACTAAAAACAAATATATTACATACAATTTGAAAATAAACATACAAAGAACACTTTAAAAGCTCCTTATATTATTTTTATTATATTATCATTATATCTTTATTCCCTCCACTACTGAAGATTACATATAAAGACAGATTGACGAAAAACATACAAAATGCAAGTATATACAATGGAGACATGCATATGACAAACAAACCAAACAACGATTTAAACATAGTTTGCTTAAACATACTAGCACCCTTACTGGGAAAAAAAACTTGTCCAAACAAAATTAAGGTTATGATGAAAGGATAAGCCATATATACATGTATAACAAGTTTACAACCATATACACGCGAAATCACTTACCGAAACAAAACGTAAGAGTTTCTATATGGTCAAGAACAATATAAGTATAAAGAAATAGTGCAGTCGTGCCTGAAGGTGTGTTTAAATGTACACATTAAAGTTCGCTAATGCATGCGTAAGTGCAGAAGCATGTGCGTGTATGTGGAATTACACATATCAAGTAACATTTACAAGTTTATACAAACATAAACATTAACTGCAATTAAATATAGCAAAAAGATTACGTAAACAATATTGTTTTTGGTCAAGAGGCAATAATGTAGTTCTGTTATATTTCTTCGTGATTTTTGATGAAGCCCTGCGGGCGAAAATTCATAAAAGAGTTATTTATAATACTTGTAGAACAAAAAAAAATTCCAATAAAGGAAAAAAATATCTTTGATAGTTGTACATCAGCTGCTTCTTGTACGTGTCTAAGAAAGCCGACTGTATAATGGTCAGTTGAAGTTGATTCCAAAGAAAGTGCCCTATGATGTTGAAATTTCAGTCACAAAATGTTTTCCGATTGGAATAACATAGCAATTCTGCAGTGTCTGAGGTTCGTAAACATACTCTCTTTGGTTAAAATTTTACTGACCTACATCGGAGCGTTACCCACAGAGCAGTTACTATTAAAACATAGAATTTTGTCATTTATGCGGGCTTTGATCAAGCAGAGTTTCCTTGGAACGTTCATATTTTCCACGTAGTAAATAGGTTTGGCGCACATATTTTGGATCGTTGTATTTTATATGTTATCGTCTGAAATTCCAAACATTAAAGTGATCCAGATGAGTAATGAGAAATGAAAGAATCGTCTTTGGTAAGATATTTAAAGACATTTATAATTCTAAGATTGTTTTGATATGTTCTTTGAAGTTTATAGATTCATGCAAGAAAGCACCAAACTAAACAATACAAGGTCTGTATTTGATGTGTCAATTTTAAGTTTATTTGGGTTCAATCAGACTGGGATAATTAATAAAAAGACGTGTATGTCAATACAATGTTTCGACGAAAAATTCCGTTAGACGCTAAAATTAATGAAAATAATAAGTGGACAAACATTCCTACATTTAAGACTACTGTTAATACAATGCTCCGAAGAAATATGGATTTGGTCAAAATAAAACAACACGTCAAACTTCATGTTTGCGATATGATATTCCAGCAAGGTAGCACTGCCTTTATCAAAGCCCCAAAATAACTGAGAATTTTGACACTGTTATTTTTTGGTTTGACGTGTTAACAGAACTGTGACTCAACCATATATTTCAACAAGATTCGACGACGAATAGAATATCAATCTATTTCCTATAAGAATTACAGAATTTTAAAGTTCTGAAACCTTTTT